>JAYESA010000019.1:123414554-123612054 GCA_036927795.1 Iris macrosiphon
TATTGGTATATAATATATGTTAGTAGTTAGTAGCATTTAGTAGTTAGTTATGAGTGGCACATAGTTTAGTATTTGGGGGTAGCTATATATTAGCTATATGTATGAGGATTTGAATTATCGTGGGATACCAAGGTAATATCAATGTAATTGGCCGATACCCAAGGTATTGGATTTAAGTATCGAGATAGGTGTGTAGGTAGTGAGATACGCTTTGGTTCAAAGCCAAGGTATCATATTTGTAATAGTTAACTAAGGTATTATATGTATTAACTTGTATATATATATATATATATATATTAAAAACTTGTGTATCCTATGATACGGCCTTTTGTGTGTATCCTAGTATCTTAGAGTAGCGAGTGTGGCTTAGTTTCATAGTGTGTGGACCTGGTATCCTGTAGTTGGACTCGTATAACCTAGAAATTATCTGTTTGACCTAGTTTGACTGTTTTGACTTAGAAATGGCTTTATGACCTCGAATTACATCAGTGTAACTTATTTTCATTTCCGAACCTTATATTGATGCATATACCATATATAGGTCTGTGTGCTACCAGCTTGGGCATTGAGAGACACACCTTGCTCAGGACTTCAGGCGAGTATATTTCTCTGATAGTTTTTATTTTATAATAATGTATATATATTTTATGTTCTAGAACTGTATACTTGATTTTGACACAGTGTTTCATGGATTGGTACTATATGGATCCCGTCAGAAGATATTATCCCCTACTATATTCAATGGGTAATCCTGCATATAAATATTATCGTGTGTATTGGGTATTGGTTAATATTTCATGTTCACACACTACTCATGTTCAGTATGCTTATTCGTGTACATATACTGCTCGTGTTCAGTATGATTATATTCATGTACACCCACTGCTCGTATTCAGTGGTCATATTCGTGTTCGTAATGTGTCATGATTGGATCCATTGGTATTAGTTGGGGATGGGGGAGTAGAAGTTGATTATGTGATCAAAACCCCATTGTTATTCGTGTACATACCGATTATATATCACACTTGTAATCGACTTACCTTATTGATCATGTTCAACCCAAATCGATCACATAATAAACTTGTATTCTGAGGCACATTAGTTAGATTTCAGTTATTTCTTCATATTATAGATTTTATATTGTTGTTCTCTATTCCAGTATATTACATATTTCCTCTAGTTTATTCATTTATATGTTTAGTTATCTTATATTTTTTTCTATTATCTATTTTATATACTCAATTATGTTATTGAAACTGCTTTTAGAGGTATGTACTTCGCTCCAATCCTGACTGGATATATTTTTTTAGATGATTGGCTTATAGATCAGTGTCCTATATTCTATGGGCCGTAGAATGGTGTACCTTTAGAGGATACTCCTGTAGGCCAGGAGGACATAGTTGCAGAGCCCGAGGAGGTTTAGTTTATATTTTGGTAGGCTTGTATTATTTTGTGGAGATTCATGGCATGCATATTATTTCAGACTTGTGGATTGTATCTTGATTTTTTTTCTTCGCTATTCCATTCATGCTTTATCTTTCTTAGTTTGCATTATGATTTAGTTTAGTTACATTTGTGAGATACCATATTGTTCCTTCGTTTGGAGTTGAGATGATTGACAGGTACCATATTATATTGTTGAGATGTTAGTTAGTTAGAATTGACCAAGACAGCATTCTACTGCCGATGCCGCGGCGTAGGCTAGGAGTACCCACGTACTCGTTCCCGAATATTCGGGTACGGGTCGTGACACATTTTAGTGGTGGCCCATGCAGGTCGTTAGAGTCATAATTAGAGCGATATCGTAGTGGTGCTTGCCTAGAGTACTGCTACAAGCCTGCTTTAGGAAATAGGATTTAGGCTGAGAGTTTACTCAACCACAACTAAGAAACATTCCAATATCTGTTTTGCAATCCTTATTTATTGAATATCTGCTTTACTTTGAATAAAATAAGTCCTTCTTTGATGATATCATATCATACTCAATATTGATTCCTTATTCCAATATATATTCAGGATGCCACCGAAGACGCATTCCCAGCGCTCAGGTGCAGCGATGGCATGATCAGTCACTTTATCACCTATGAGGGCAGAACCCTCAGACGATGTTCCAACACCTATATTCCATATATCGGCTTCACCGGTTCAGGTGGGCGTATCTGCAGCAGCTTTTGGAGGTGCTCCACCTCCGGTACAGAGGATAGCACAGACAGTTTCAGGGGATCTTCCACCCCCACCACCCGTAGTCGATCAGACGCAGATATTCGCACTCTTTCAGCAGATATTGGAGGCATAGCAGCGTCAGTCAGAGGTCCTGCGCCAGAGCATAGAGAATGCTCATCATATCGCCCTCGTAGCAGTTGAGAGAGCTTCCACAGTTCAGCCATAGACGGCACCACCTCCGTTTACCCTGCAGCAGTCGAGGCCGGAGACCATCATAGACTTTAAAAGGATGGGGTATGTTGATGATTGGATCAAAGATATCGAGCGGAATCTGTGGCTGGCACAAATTCCAGAGAGGTTGCAGATAGAGGCAGCGGGGTGCATGATGTTCGATATTGCGTTGACTTGGTTCAGGATGGACTCCAGGATCTCAGTACTAGGACTTACTTGGGAAGCTTTCAAAGAGCTCTTCAAGGAGAAGTTCTTTCCAGATGTGGCGCTGACATCTCTAGAGAGCCAGTTCCAGTACCTTGTTCAGGGAGGTATGTCGGTGGATGAGTGTGTGGCAGAGTATTGTAGACTAGGTCATTTCGTGGAGGGGCAGAACCCCAGAGGGAAAGCCAGGAAGTTTAGGAAGGGCCTAAATTGGGAGGTCAAATCCCATACAAACGGAGATCCTACCGCAACTTTCGAGGAGATTCTGAGACAGACACAGCGGGCAGAGGATAATTTAGATCTTGGCTCTAAAAGGCCTAGGGACACAACAGGATCCAGTACCAACATGGGTCCAATGAAGAGGCCTTATTTTCAGCTGCAGCACCAGAGGCATTTCCAGTATCTGAGGCAGCAATATCATGGACCAGCTAGAGCGTCGGCACAGCAGATGCACCAGATTCAGAGGCCGGCTATTCCTTGCACTTTTTGTAAGAAGCGGGGACATGAATGGGATACATGCAAGATGAGAATGGACCAGTACTTATTCTGAGGATTAGGAGACCATCAGTTGAGGGCTTGTCCTAAAGTCCCAACTCGTCCAACTCAGGGCGGAGCTCATGCACAGAGATCACCCTTGAAACCACTAGAGGGACAACAAAGAGGGCCTCTACTACCACAACAGTAGCAGTTTTCTCAACACCAGCAGCAGCAGAGAGGTGCCCAGCGACAGGGATGAGCTTTTTCCTTGACCGTCGAGGAAGAGGAGCCAGTCGGTGATGTTATCTCAGGTTCAGTATATCTTGATTCTTTTCCAGCTCATACTTTATTTAATTTCGGTGCTTCTCATAGTTTTATATTTGTATCTTTTGCTCTGAGACATCATTGAGTCTAAACTGTTGGCAAGGACTTGCAAGATCATGACCGGGGGTGGCATTATCCTGGGTAGTAATGTTTGCAAGGACTGGAGAGTTTCTTTGGGAGGCCAAGAGTTGGGCGTATGTCTACTCGTAATGCCACTTTCTAGCTACGATATAGTACTCAGGATGGATTGGTTGAGTAGGCATCATGCTAGTATCGATTATCGTGAAGGCAGAGTTTTGTTTCAGATGCCAGGAGAGCCAGAGTTTGAGTTCGTCAGAGGAGCAGCTGAGCAGAGCGAAGGTGACTTCTGTGGAGCTTTGGTAGAATAGCAGAAGCCGCCATGTCCATTGATTGCAGAGTATATGGACGTCTTTCCGGAGGAGTTGTCGGGGTTGCCACCGGACAGAGATGTGGAGTTCTCTATAGATTTGGTGCTAGGCGCAGAGCCAATATCATAGCATGTCTATAGAATGAATAATAGTGAACTGGCAGAGTTGAAGAAGTAGGTGGATGAGTTACAGGACAAGGGCTTCATCCGCTCCAGTTTATCACCATGGGGTGCTCTGGTACTTTTTGTACCAAAGAAGGAAGGGTCGGTACACATGTGTATCGACTACAGGGCACTCAACAACCTCACTATCAAGAACAAATACCCATTGCCACAGATTGGCAATTTATTTGATCAGTTGAGCGGAGCGAATATATTCTCAAAGATAGACTTGAGGTCAGGGTACCACCAGGTGAAAGTGAAAAAGGAAGACATTCCGAAGACAGCTTTTAGGACTCGGTATGGACAGTTTGAGTTCTTGGTGATGCCTTTTGGGTTGACCAATGCCCCGGCGGTATTCATGAACCTGATGAATAAGGTGTTTTATCAGTACTTGGATCAGTTTGTGGTAGTATTCATTGATGATATACTGATAAATTCGAAGACCCCGGAGGAGCATGAGAAGCACTTGAGGATAGTTCTGGAGACCCTCAGGAATGAGAAGCTATATGGCAAGCTTTCGAAGTACGAGTTTTTCCTTTATAAGGTTGTATTCCTCGGGCATGTGATTACAGGAGACGGGATCTCAGTAGGCTCGAAGAAGATTTCAGCAGTTGAGTCATGGTCTACCCTGAGTTCAGTAGCGAAGATGTCACTACCACATTTATGTAATTTCACTATTCTGAATAATTATGTATTAAATTAATCTGCTGAGTTTTTATAAACTATTTATATATTGTTAGTTGTGTTTGGTTTAGGTCAAACCCTAGAACTCATTAGGACTAACCTAATGACTAAACCCTAGTTTGAAACCCAAATTCTAGACAAACACTAGAATTTCAATTTTAGGGTTGAACCTCAAACCCTAGAATGACTAAACCTTAGTTAATTAGGTTCTTCATGACCTAACATGGGGGTTTAACCTAATCCTATGCATTTGAAACCCTAACCTAGTTTTAATATAAAAGGGAGCCACCCTCAACCCTTTTCTCCTTCATGAAGAAGGAAACCCTAGCCTCCATTAGAAAAGCCATTTCCCCCACCCCCAAATTCGGAATCAAACCCTAGGATTCCATCTTCCTCCTCCAAAGCAAAGGGAAGCAAGGAGCTTGGGTCAAGGAACCTTGGGGAAGAAGAACCTTCATAGGGAAACCATCTCCCTATAGGTAAAATCCGAATTTCTATCCATTTTAATTCTGTTTTTCTTGTTGTTGGCCATTAGAAAACCTACCTTGTTGTATGGATCTCGATTTCGTAGGTCCTACATGAAGACCTAGGAAATTCTAGGGTTTTGGGTGACCTACGTTTAGTTTTCCCCAATTTTCGTGGACCCTTAATCATAGGGGTTTACATGTAGGCATATTTTATCTCATATATGTAGGTTTGAACTCGATTTTTAGGGTTTTGGTTAAGATCCATGGCCAATATGCTTTTCTCTCATGCCTTTCTTCGTTCATGGTTCGATATTCTGGTGTCCTAGGCGTAGAGGAACCACACCAATCCATCCCGAACTTGGTGGTTAAACTCTACTGCGGTGACGATACTGTAGGGGAGGTCCTGCGGAAAAATAGCTCGACGCCAGAATGATAAAAAGCTTAACACGTCTTATTTGACTTTTTAAATATAAAAAAGATCAAAATCAAAAATGCAAAGGTCGTCTTATTTAAAACCCCAATTATGACATCTCTTCTCTCCCACTTCGATAGGTTCCTATAGGATTGGATTCCCCCTTTAAAAGCTTAACACCGCTAATGCTTATGCTTGTTGGGTATCATAATAAATTTTTGATCTCTTCGCCCTGCTTCTATTTGTCTAGCTGTGATCCAAGCGGGTTCAAGTGCCTGAAGGGCGTATCTGCCAAAACAAATACGATTGCCTCGACAAGATATTCCCTTCATTCTTCCTCTATGTTGCTTACGAAATCTGGTTCTTTTTGGGTTATAGTAGATGGTTCTTTCTTAATCCCATCTCTACTCCAGAACCGGACATGAGAGTTTCTTCTCATCCAGCTCCTCGCGAATGGGATCTTAACCAAAACCCTAAAAATCGAGTTCAAACCTACATATATGAGATGAAATCTGCCTACATGTAAACCCCTATGATTAAGGGTCTACGAAAATTGGGGAAAACTAAACGTAGGTCACCCAAAACCCTAGAATTTCCTAGGTCTTTATGTAGGACCTACGAAATCGAGATCCATACAACAAGGTAGGTTTTCTAATGGCCAACAACAAGAAAAACAGAATTAAAATGGATAGAAATTCGGATTTTACCTATAGGAAGATGGTTTCCCTATGAAGGTTCTTCTTCCCCAAGGTTCCTTGACCCAAGCTCCTTGCTTCCCTTTGCTTTGGAGGAGGAAGATGGAATCCTAGGGTTTGATTCTGAATTTGGGGGTGGGGGAAATGGCTTTTCTAATGGAGGCTAGGGTTTCCTTCTTCATGAATTTGGGTTTCAAATGCATAGGATTAGGTTAAACCCCCATGTTAGGTCATGAAGAACCTAATTAACTAAGGTTTAGTCATTCTAGGGTTTGAGGTTCAACCCTAAAATTGGAATTCTAGTGTTTGTCTAGAATTTGGGTTTCAAACTAGGGTTTAGTCATTAGGTTAGTCCTAATGAGTTCTAGGGTTTGACCTAAACCAAACACAACTAACAATATATAAATAGTTTATAAAAACTCAGCAGATTAATTTAATACATAATTATTCAGAATAGTGAAATTACACAAATGTCCTTATCTGGAAATGTGGTAGTGACAATTCTACCCTCCTAAAAAATTTCTTCCTCTAAATTGGACTGAACTAGAACAAGATAAAATCAGAAAAGGAATTATACCTCGAGTCTAGAAGAGATACGGGTATCGCTCGCGCATTTTGTCCTCTCTCTCCCAGGTCGACTCCCCTGGAGAGTGATGTCTCCATGCAACACGAACCAAAGGAATAGTTTGGTTTCGCAACACCTTCTCTCTGTGGTCCAAGATCTCTACGGGCTGCTCGGGGTAGCTGATGAGGCAAACCTTGTGCAGCAGTAAAATTATGTGATGCAAGGGACTGTGGTTGAATCTTAAATTTACAATGTTCAGTGTTAGAGTAGTTAAGGAGTATCAGTTCCCATATATATGACTTAGCTATATTTAGGACACCAGTGTGAATTCTGTGTATCAGAAGTGTTGTGTGTGAACCTGTGTGTGTCAGTGTGTATCAGTATCTAAGTAGTGAGTGAGTGAGTGCCTGTGAGTGATTTTCTTGTGTATGTGACTGTGTGTCAACCAATATGTGTGTATCCTAGGTTCCTCTCAGATTTCAGAACCTGTGTGTTGGTTAGATAGGTCTGTGTGTTAATTCCTGTGTAGTAGTTAGAAATAGGACTGTGTATATCAGTATGTGAGTCCCTGTGATGGTTGTAGCAGTTAAGTGCAGTGAGTGTGAGTGTCTGTGTCAGTTTAAATTCTGTGTGATAGTGTGTTAGATAAAAGTGTGCCTGTGTATCAGTGTCAATACCTGCATGTGTGTGTAGTAATTCTGTGGGTGTGTGTATCCTAGAACCCCAACATCTCGAGTATCAGTTTGTGCATAACTGTAGGTGTGTGAGTGAGTGAAATTCCCAGGTTCCTGTGTGTAGAATGCTGTGTGTATCAGTTTAGCCTAAGAGTGTCAGTGTGTTTAGTATCAGTAGGATCTATGTGTGTACCAGTATTCAATGTGGCTGTGTATGTGTGCAGTGAGTTTCCTGTATGTGTGTGTATTAATTATCTGTGTGTGTGAGGCTGGTATGACCAAGTAAACACAGACAGGGACATGAAGAGTATAAGGAGGTATACAAGTATAGGGGATCAGTGAGTTCTCTACTGTATCACATGAAGTACATGGTATCCTAGTTAATACATAGAGTTTATGAGTTAAGGTTGGATTTTTGGAATACAATTTTAGGTAAGGGTTAAATAGATTAATAATACCTTAGAACCTAAATAGGAGTTATATCTATACTAAATGCCTAGTATGTAAAACATTTGCTTAGTATTAATAGGAAGCCTAGAGTAACAAGTTAACCTAATATTTACCAGTAGGTTTAGTATGACCAAGAAACCTCGTATTTAATTAGTTAATCATGCTCATTCCTTTAATTCATTATTTTTGACATTGAATTTCCATAATTAGGTCATTGTGATCCCGCTTTGGACATC
This sequence comes from Iris macrosiphon, assembly GCA_036927795.1. Taxonomy (NCBI): domain Eukaryota; kingdom Viridiplantae; phylum Streptophyta; class Magnoliopsida; order Asparagales; family Iridaceae; genus Iris; species Iris macrosiphon. The sequence goes on from JAYESA010000019.1 coordinate 123,422,687, forward strand.
GATCCTCACACTTTACTCAGGACCACAGGCGAGTACATTCTCTGACAGTTTTCATTTTGTTGATTACTTCTATAATCTAGTTGTATTACATACTTGATTTTGACACTATGGATACACGAGTTAGCACCCTAGATCCCCATCATGAGGAGTCGTGATTGGAATCCATCATGCTAGCTGGGGGATGGGGAACTATTAATAGATTATGTGATCATATCCAAACATTTACATGCATCATAGCTCACCCCACTTCTCACGTCAGGTGCGGCCTGACCATTTATATGCATCATAGCTGTTATATATGATTAGCCTGACCACTACATGCATCATAGCTAACCATATGGTTAGCCTGACCTACAAGAATCATAGCTAATCATATATAACTAGCCTGATCTAGTCCCAAGCCGATCACATAATAAACTGATAATTCAAACACTTAGCTAGATGTCTATTCTTTATTCAGATTCACTTGTTCTAGCAATCATTGTTTATTATTCATTACTAGATGCTCTATTGCCTATTTCATTTCTCCAGTACTTTACATTTCCAGCATTTATTCTCATCTTGTATTTCTTACACTGTTTATAGTTTTTGTCAACTTAATAAAACTGCTGTTAGTGTTTGTGCTTCGCTCCAATCCTGACTGGATAATATTTTTCAGAGGACATGGAGAACTTTTGCCCCACTCATTACGGCCCAGGATTAGAGGGAGATTCCACTCCGGAAATCCCAGAGGAGTTGCCTATTCTAGAGGAGATCTTACCTGCCTGTTCGTAGATTATTTTTCTGTATTATTGTCTTAGACTGAGACTGAGTTGTATTTATTATTTTATGACTTTGTGAGATCATCTAGACCAGGACTTGAGTTGGACTTATTGTGGTTGGTTTATTATAGAACTCTTTTCCATTCTCATCGTGCCCATTTTTCTTATAACTTGTGATTGAGTATATTTATGAAACTGTGGATTATTATCATTATCCTCCGTACGGAGTTGAGATTATTGACAGGATATATATTATGTTGAGACCTATACAGCGTTCTACCGCCGATGCTGCGGCGTAGGCTGGACGTACACACGACTCATGCCCAAATTCCGGGTACGGGTCGTGACATGTAGGCAGATTTTATCTCATATATGTAGGTTTGAACTCAATTTTTAGGGTTTTGGTTGAGGATCCATGGGATCTTAATATGAAACTCGATGTCAGCCCCCTAGGTATTTGTAGGATTGCCCTTAGGGATTTACCTATTTAATTTATTCTAATACTGCATGTTTTAATATATAGATATATATATATATATATATATATATATATATATATATATATATATATATATATATATACACATATATTTGCATATGTATTGAAAATGGGTTGTGTGATTTGGGGTTTTTCCTGTGCAATCGGGTTCTGTGGAGTGCACTGGACTGTGTTTGGTTTTATTGTGCAGTCGGGTTTTGGGGGATATACCTGTGTGTGCACAGTCGGGTTTGGGAAGAAACTGTGCAGTTTAGTTACCAGTGTATTCTCAGTGTTAGTTCTAGTGTGAGTTAACTGTGTCTTAGCATTCCTATTTACTGTGTGTATGAGTTAGGAATTAGTATCAGTAGCTAGTCTATGTACTGTGTGTGAGTGTGTGAGTGATAGATTTTTTCAGGTCCAATGTGAACCTATGAGGGTAAGATGCCGGACTGGTACGAGTATCAGTCTAGTATCAGTTACTACATAGCTTTTACCTTCTGTTGGTTGTAGTAGGGTAGTTGTGTAGGACTGTTTTGTGCAGCTGCACTTTAAGTAGAGGCTCTATGCTATATCAGTACAGAGAGAGGAGCTTGGGCTAGCTGATGAGGCAAACCTTGTGCAGTAGTAAAATTATGTGATGCAAGGGACTGTGGTTGAATCTCAAATTTATAATGTTCAGTGTTAGAGTAGTTAAGGAGTATCAGTTCCCATATATATGACTTAGCTATATTTAGGACACCAGTGTGAATTCTGTGTATCAGAAGTGTTGTGTGTGTGAACCTGTGTGTGTCAGTGTGTATCAGTATCTAAGTAGTGAGTGAGTGAGTGCCTGTGAGTGATTTTCTTGTGTATGTGACTGTGTGTCAACCAATATGTGTGTATCCTAGGTTTCTTTCATATTTCAGAACCTGTGTGTTGGTTAGATAGGTCTGTGTGTTAATTCCTGTGTAGTAGTTAGAAATAGGACTGTATATATCAGTATATGAGTCCCTGTGATGGTTGTAGCAGTTAAGTGCAGTGAGTGTGAGTATTTGTGTCAGTTTAAATTTTGTGTGATAGTGTGTTAGATAACAGTGTGCCTGTGTATCAGTGTCAATACCTGCATGTGTGTGTAGTAATTCTGTGGGTGTGTGTATCCTAGAACCCCAGCATCTCGAGTATCAATTTGTGCATAACTGTAGGTGTATGAGTGAGTAAAATTCCCAGGTTCCTGTGTGTAGAATGCTGTGTGTATCAGTTTAGCCTAAGAGTGTCAGTGTGTTTAGTATCAGTAGGATCTATGTGTGTACCAGTATTCAATGTGGCTGTGTATGTGTGCAGTGAGTTTCCTGCATGTGTGTGTATTAAGTATCTGTGTGTGTGAGGCTGGTATGACCAAGTGAACACAGACAGGGACATGAAGAGTATAAAGAGGTATACAAGTATAGGGGATCAGTGAGTTCTCTACTGTATCACATGAAGTACATGGTATCCTAGTTAATACATAGAGTTTATGAGTTAAGGTTGGATTTTTACAATACTAGTTTAGGTAAGGGTTAAATAGATTAATAATACCTTAGAACCTAAATAGGAGTTATATCTATACTAAATGCCTAGTATGTAAAACATTTGCTTAGTATTAATAGGAAGCCTAGAGTAACAAGTTAACCTAATATTGACCAGTAGGTTTAGTATGACCTAGAAACCTCGTATTTAATTAGTTAATCATGCTCATTCCTTTAATTCATTATTTTTGACATTGAATTTCCATAATTAGGTCATTGTGATCCCGCTTTGGACATCGATCCTCACACTTTACTCAGGACCACAGGCGAGTACATTCTCTGACAGTTTTCATTTTGTTGATTACTTCTATAATCTAGTTGTATTACATACTTGATTCCGATACTATGGATACACGAGTTAGCACCCTAGATCCCCATCATGAGGAGTCATGATTGGAATCCATCGTGCTAGCTGGGGGATGGGGAACTATTAGTAGATTATGTGATCATATCCAAACATTTATATGCATCATAGCTCACCCCACTTCTCACGTCGGGTGCGGCCTGACCATTTACATGCATCATAGTTGTTATATATGATTAGCCTGACCACTACATGCATCATAGCTAACCATATGGTTAGCCTGACCTACAAGAATCATAGCTAATCATATATAACCAGCCTGATCTAGTCCTAAGCCGATCACATAATAAACTGATAATTCAAACACTTAGCTAGATGTCTATTCTTTATTCAGATTCACTTGTTCTAGCATTCACTATTTATTATTCATTGCTAGATGCTCTATTGCCTATTTTATTTCTCCAGTACTTTACATTTCCAGCATTTATTCTCATCTTGTATTTCTTACACTGTTTATAGTTTTTGTCAACTTAATGAAACTGCTGTTAGTGTTTGTGCTTCGCTCCAATCCTGACTAGATAATATTTTTCAGAGGACCTGGAGAACTTTTGCCCCACTCATTATGGCCCAGGATTAGAGGGAGATTCCACTCCGGAAATCCCAGAGGAGTTGCCTATTCTAGAGGAGATCTTACCTGCCTGTTCGTAGATTATTTTTCTACATTATTGTCTTAGACTGAGACTGAGTTATATTTATTATTTTGTGACTTTGTGAGGTCATCTAGACCAGGACTTGAGTTGGACTTATTGTGGTTGGTTTAATATAGAACTCTTTTCCATTCTCATCGTGCCCATTTTTCTTATAACTTGTGATTGAGTATGTTTATAGAACTGTGGATTATTATCATTGTCCTCCGTGCGGAGTTGAGATTATTGACAGGATATATATTATGTTGAGACCTATACAGCGTTCTACCGCCGATGCTGCGGCGTAGGCTGGACGTACACACGACTCATGCCCAAATTCCGGGTGCGGGTCGTGACAGAAGATCAGGAGTTTTCTTGGATTGGCAGGCTATTATCAGAGATTTATTCAGGATTTTTCCAGGCTTGTGGAGCCGATAACTAGACTAACCAGGAAGGACATGGAGTTCATCTGGAGTAAGGATTGTCAGTCTGCTTTTGAGGAGCTGAAGAAGAGGTTGAATACAGCTCCAATATTGACATTGACATCAGGAGGAGGAGGATTTTTTATATACAGTAATGCATCGGATAAGGGTTTGGGTTGTGTATTACAGTAGAACAGGAAGGTGATTGCGTATGCTTCTAGGCAATTACATCCGCATGAGAAGAATTACCCTACCCATGACTTGGAGTTGGCAGCAGTTATTTTTGCTCTTAAACTGTGGAAATACTACTTGTATGGAGAGAGAGTAGAGATCTTTACAGACCACAAGAGCTTGAAGTATGTGTTTACACAAAAAGAGCTCAACATGAAGCAGTGGCCATGGTTGGAGTTGATGAAGGACTTCGATATTTCTTTGTAGTACCATCCAGGGAAGGCCAACGTAGTCACGGTTGCCTTGAGTAAGTATCCAGTGGCTATGTACTTGATGAGGGACAGACACTTATTGGCTGATCTTGATAGTTTAGGCATTGAGGTATTAGTTCCTGGAGTTGCAGGACAGATGTGGGGACTTCAGGTATAGTCAGATTTGATGGACCGGGTCAGAGCTGCACAGTTCGAGGATGAGTCTCTGAGGATCATCAGAGCACAAGTCCAGATAGGATTGGCAGAAGACTTCGGCATTTTAGATGATGGATCATTGTGGCACGGTACCAGATTATGTGTGCCGAGTAGAGCATTACGCGAGAAGATTATTCAAGAGGTGCATCGATCTCAGTACTCTATGCATCCAGGTGCCGACAAGATGTATAGGGACATGAGAGAGCATGTTTGGTGGTATGGCATAAAGCGGGAGGTAGCTAGCTTCATATCCAGATATTTGGTTTGCTAGCAGGTAAAGGCGAAGAGACAGAGGCCAGGTGGATTGCTTCAGCCTTTACCCATTCCAGAGTGGAAATGGGAGCATATGACGATGGATTTTGTTTCAGGACTTTCACGTTCTCCATGAGGTAAAGATGCAATTTGGGTCATCGTAGACAGGTTAACCAAATTATCCCACTTTCTACCATTCAAAGTGGGTACATCTACAGAGAAGATCACGAAGATGTATGTATGAAAGATAGTCAGATTGTATGGAGTTTCAGTGAGCATAGTCTCGGATCGGGATAGTTGCTTCGTATCCCACTTCTGGAGGAGTTTGTAGGCTAGCTTGGGCACTCAGCTCAAGTTCAATACCGCACATCACCCTCAGACAGATGGACTATTGGAGAGGACTATTCAGATTCTCGAGGACATGCTACGCACTTATGTTTTTTATCTTGGAGGTTCTTGGGAGGATCATCTTTACTTGGTACAGTTTTCTTATAACAACAGCTACCAAGCCAGTATCGAGATATCTCCATTTGAGGCGTTGTATGGACGAAGATATCGCACTCTATTATCATAGAATGATATTGGTGAGAGAGATTTATTGGGACCAATATGGTAGTAGATACAGCTAAGAAGGTGAAGCTCATCAGGGATAGACTTCGAGTGGTGCAGGACAGACAGCGGCATTGGACCGATAGCCACCAGAGACCATTGGAGTTTGAGGTATATATTTTTGTTTTGTATTGCTAGTGATTGTTTGTTTTTGTTAGAGTGCTAAGGTTATGTTTCGTGCTAGGTTGGAAGTCTGGTTTTCTTGAGGATTTCTCCGACACGTAGGACGATTCGCTTCGGTGGAGGCAGAAAGCTTAGTCCATGATTCATCGAAACTTTCATTATTCTTGAGAGGGTCGGTGCAGTTGCATACAAACTAGACTTATCACCTGCATTGGATGGAATGCACAACGTATTTCACGTATCGTAGCTGAGACGGTACGTGGCAGATCCTAGTCATGTGTTGGATCACTCGGAGATAGAGGTGGGCCCTACTCTTAGCTATCCAGAGCAGCCAGTTGAGATTCTGGATCATTGTAAGAAGGTGCTAAAAAACCAGACAATTCCTTTGGTGCACATCGCGTGGAGGCATCACTCGCCAGGAGAGAGTACCTGGGAGCAAGAGGCCGACATGCGCGAGCGATATCCATATATGTTCGAGCCGTGAGATATAATTCTTTCTTGTATTGTATTGATTGCTTTTGGTAGTTAGTTTCTTCCTTAATTTCAAGGACAAAATTTTTCTAAGGTGGGTAGGATTGTCACCCTCACATTTTTAATCAAGGATAGTTTGATAATTGACATGGGTATTTTTATTTTTTAGAATTTATTATATTAAATATTGTGCATGTATGATTATTTATTTATTATATTATTTATTTATTGTTAGATGCTAGATTATTTTGGACTTATGTAGTGGACCTAACTAATTAATTTAGATACATGAACCCAATATTTATTTTAGTTTATATTAAGCCCAATAATTAGGCCCATTCATTAGGAGGATGAATTAATTAGTGAAACCATTACACTAGAACCTTCCCTCCTTAATTAATTTCTTCATGAGAGGCCCCAAGGGGTATTTTGGTTATTTCATAATAGCTTGGAAGAGGGGCTAGGGCCGGCCACCATAGGAGGAGAGAGAGAGAGAGTCTCTCTCTTTTTATTTTCTATTTCAATTAGATCTAGAATTTCCCCCCTTTCCAATTTCTTCATTCCCTCACCATTCTCTACTCAATTTCTTCCCAAATTCTTTCCCTATTCTTCAATAGAGGCTACTATAACAAGGATCTACAAGGAGAAAGCAAGGATCTACAAGGAGGAGCCAAGATCTACAAGTTGGGTGCTACATTCATCATTTGGGGATTTTCATTGAGAATCCATCTCCCAATAGGTATATTTCAATTTTCTCTCTCTTAGTAGACTCTAAATCTATACTTTAACCATAAGGAACCACCCCACATGCATAGGCTTCTCATAGAAATTGGAATTAGGTTCATAGAAGGCCTATGGAGGAAGTTATTTGTATTTTTTGGTCAATTTTGGGAGAATTTTGAGATTGACACATGTGGTGTATGTCAATTGGTCAATTAGATCAATTTGACGTATGTTTGATTATTTATGACTAGTATCGTATCGACAATTGGATACGTATAGGCCGTATCTCATCAATCTGGCGATACGGGTTATTTTTTAGGGTTTTTCTCCGATACGGAGATTTGTGCATGTTACTTCTTGACACGGACACGTAGTTGATAAATTTATTATTCGTATTGTGCATAATTAGTATTCTAGACTTGCTCGTATCCTTCGGGATGCGTTTGGTTGTGTGATGGAGTTATTTTGCAAGCGTATCATAGAATGAGTGTGATACGGGTGCGGTGCACTCCACGTGTTTGTTTCATTGTTCCTTAAATGCATGTGACTTGTGTATATATATATATATATATATATATATATATATATATATATATATATATATATATATATATATATATAAGATATTATATATGATAGATATGTATATGTGTATGTATTTATATTATATTGTATAGTTGTATATAAGTGGCTATAGGTATATGTAGATCTATATGCATATGTGTTTATATATATATGTAGATATATATCTATAACTCTATATGTATGGTTATGTTGTATGTATATATGTATGTATATATATATATATATATATATATATATATATATATATATATATATATATATATATATATATATATATATATATATATATATATATATCAATATGTATATATGTATGAGTGTATATATATATATACTCTCTCATATATATATATATATATATATATATATGTGGGTCTGTGCATTTGGTTATTTGTGTTAGTGAGTGGCAGTGTTGAGGGGGCTCGGGCTGAGAAGGCATAGCAGTTTCTGCTGATTAGCACAACAAGGGGTAGCACCAGTATAGTGTGCATCAACTGCAGTAGCAGTTACAGATGGAGAGCAGTAGCAGATTCAACAGCAAGAGGGAGAGCAACAGCATGTATACAGTATATCATTGAAGAACACAACAGCTATTTGGGTAATGAGCAGCTCGTGCAGTCCCCAACAGCAAAGGGAAGCTAGTTCAGTAGCACTGCAGCAAGCCAGGGCTTGCACTGGCAGTGCAGCATCAGCACAGTGAGCCAACACAGTTACAAGGTAAGCAGGGAGCAGTGCAGTTCAACTGCAGAGTATCAGCAGGTGGCGTTCAGCAGAGCACTACATCAAGCTAGTACATGTAGTACAGCCTCGAGCAACTACAGTTTAGTAAAAGGGAGATGCAGTCTCGAGCCAAGTACTGCAACAATGGGCATTTCAACAGCACACCTAGGTGTGCAAACTGAGCACAGAAGCAGTGTGTAGTCAGTTGTGCAGGCATCAATGCATCCAACTGCAAGGGTTGAGCAGCATGTGCAGTACAGTTAGGCAGCAGCAAGGTATGGGTTAAGGTAGTTTAGCTAGCTTGCTAAGGCTAGTAGTTTAGTGTTACGGTTAGTTTTATACTTGTTAGTTTAATAGTTAGATAGATAGGTGTATTAGTTAGACTCTTAACCATATGTATCTATGTATGTAAGTTATTGGTAAGTAACTATATGTAGATATGTAGTATTGTATTGATAAGTTATTATGTAGGTATATGTATCTATGTATTGGTATATAATATATGTTAGTAGTTAGTAGCATTTAGTAGTTAGTTATGAGTGGCACATAGTTTAGTATTTGGGGGTAGCTATATATTAGCTATATGTATAAGAATTTGAATTACCTTGGGAGACCAAGGTAATGTCAAGGTAATTGGTCGATACCCAAGGTATTGGGTTTAAGTATCGAGATAGGTATGTAGGTAGTGAGATACGCTTTGGTTCAAGGCAAGGTATCCTATTTGCAATAGTTAACTAAGGTATTATTTGTATTGACTTATATATATATATATATATATATATATATATATATATATATATACAAATTATTATTTTTATATTAAAAACTTGTGTATCTTATGATACGGCCTTTTGTGTGTATCCTAGTATCTTAGAGTAGCTAGTGTGACTTAGTTTCATAGTGTGTGGACCTGGTATCCTGTAGTTAGACTCTTACAACCTAAAAATTGTCTGTTTGACCTAGTTTGACTGTTTTGGCTTAGAAATGACTTTATGACCTAGAATTGTATCAGTTTAACTTATTTTCATTCCCAAACCTTGAATTGATGTATATACCATATATATAGGTCTGTATACACCAGCTTGGGCATCGAGAGACACACCTTGCTCAAGACTTCAGGCGAGTATATTTCTCTAATATTTTTATTTCCTAATAGTATATATATTTCATATTCTAGAACTGTATACTTGATTCTGGCATAGTGATTTCACGGACTGGTTCTACATGGATCCCATCAGAAGATGTTATCCCCTACCTTGTTCAGCGGATACTCCTGTACAAGTATTTTATTGTGTGTATTGGGTATTAATTTATATTTCGTGTTTACACACTGCTCGTGTTCAGTATGCTTATTCATGTACACACACTTCTCGTGTTCAGTATGATTATATTTGTGTACACCCATTGCTCGTGTTCAGTAGTCATATTCGTGTTCGTAACGTGTCGTGATTGGATCCATTGGTATTAGTTGGGGATAGGGGATAGAAGTTAATTATGTGATCAAAGCCCTATTGTTATTCGTGTACAAACCGATTACATACGATACTTGTAATCGACTTACCTAATTGATCATGTTCAACCCAAACCGATCACATAATAAACTTGTATTCTGAGGCACATTAGTTAGATTTCAGTTATTTCTTCATATTGCATATATTCATATTATTGTTCTCTATTCCAGTATATTACCTATTTCCTCTTGTGCATTCATTCATATGTTTAGTTATCTTGTATTCTTTTCGATTATCTATTTTATATGCTCGATTATGTTATTGAAACTGCTTTCAGAGGTATGTACTTTGCTCCAATCCGGACTGGATATATTTTTTCAGATGATTGGCTCAAGATCAGTGTCCTACATTCTATGGGCCACAGGACGGTATAACTTTAGCGGATACTCCTGTTGACCAGAAGGACTTAGTTGTAAAGCCTAAGGAGGTTTATTTTATATTTTGGTAGGCTTGTATTAGACTATTTTGTGGAGATTCATGGTATGTATATTATTTCAGACTTATAGATTGTATCTTGATTCTTTCCTTCGTTATTCTATTCGTGCTTTATCTTCCTTAGTTTGCATTGTGATTGAGTTTAGTTACATTTGTGAGATACTATATTGTTCCTCCGTTTGGAGTTGAGATGATTGACAGGTACAATATTATATTGTTGAGATGTTAGTTAGTTAGAATTGACCCAGACAGCGTTCTACCACCGATGTTGCAGCGTAGGCTGGGCGTACCCAAGTACTCGAGCCCGAATATCCGGGTGTAGGTCATGACAGACGAATCCTCCCCTAAACCTATCTTTATTAGCAAAAGTCTGTCCGATGAGGATCAAAAATCCCTGCTATAGCTCGTTAGGAAATACATCGATGTCTTTGTCTACAGTTACTAAGACATGCCGGGGCTGGACCCCCAAATTATGGTCTACAAGATCAACATCTTGTCGAACGCTAAGCCGGTCAATCAACAGCAACAACAGTTTTGACCGAACATCATGAATGTCATCGAAGCTGAAGTCAGCAAACTGATAGCTAGTGGCTTCATTCACAAGAAATAATATCTGGATTGGGTAGCCAACATCGTACTCATCGTCAAAAAGAATGAGAAGATCTGGATCTGCATTGACTTCCGTGATCTAAATACGGCAAGCCCTAAGGATGAGTTTTCCCTTTCGATCATAGAAAAAATGATCGACAACACTTGTGGCTTTGAGCATATGTCCTTCATGGATGGATTCTCAGGCTACAATCAAATAAAAATATTTTTTGATGACGAGAAGCATACATTGTTTCGAACGCAGATAGGAATGTACTGCTATACAATCATACCCTTCGGTCTGAAAAATGTAGGTTTTACATACCAGCGAGCTATGAGCATCATATTTCATGAGCATCTACGCAAGATAGTGGAGTATTACGTTGATGACATCGTTATCAAGAGTCGCTCCAATTATGATTACCTTTAAGATTTGAAGACTATGTTCGACCTGATACTTGTGCACTATCTCAAGATGAATCGTACCAAATTCTTCCTAGGAGTCTCCATCAAATTTTTGGGTTCTGTCATAACTTTGAAGGGTATCTACTAAACCCTGACAAGACTAAAGAAATCCTTGAAATGGACCCGCTGAAGAACCTCAGAGAACTTCATGGACTTTAAGAAAGACTGGCATACATTAGGAGGTTCATATCAAACCTCTCTGGACGTTGTTAACCGTTCACTCAGCTCATGAAGAAGGGAATCTTATTTGTCTTGAACAAAAAATAGCAGTGCACCTTCGACGACATCAAGGAGTATCTCATGAACCCTCCAGTATTGGAAGCCCCTATTATAGGAAGACCCTTCTTGCTATATGTGCGGGCAATAGATCACTCCCTTGGAGCTCTACTAGCCCAAAAAAGTGATACAGATCACGAATAGGGCATCTACTATCTCAGCAGAATGATGGCCGACGTAGAGCACAGATACAACCCCGCTGAGAAGGAGTATCTTACTCTGGTCTTCGTCATTCAGAAGACTCGACATTATGTTTCAGGATAAACCATCTATGTAATCTCACGAGTTAATCCTCCCAGGGTCCTTATGACTAAATCCATGGCGCTCAACTTTTGTCTAGCCATATGGGCAATACTGTTGTAGTCGTGCGATATGGTATTTGGCCCATAAAAGGCGGTCAAAGGCCAAGTATTGGCAGATTTCTTGGTAGCCCACCCTGTACCAAAAACCTCGAAGCTCTACGAGAAGATCCCAGATGAAGTAGCAGACTCAAACATGACCATAAGTACAGAAGCCATTTAGTGAATATTCTTCGATGGTGCTTCAAGATAAGGGCCCAAAGGCGACATTGTCGTTGGCATCGGGATAGTACTAATTTCTTCCACACGATATGGTCATAAACCGCGCTTACTCCCTCATAAAGCTATGCTCCAACAATATGGTAGAGTACAACGTCCTCGTCATTAGGCTCTAACTCGCTAAACAAGTGGGAGTAGACTACCTGGAAACCTACGACAATTCTAAGCTGATAGTTAGTAAGGTTAGGAAAAAATATAAGGTCTGGCACGAGGACTTAATTCCCTACCACCAAGCCGTGCTTGGAATAATCTCCACCTTTGAGGGATTCTTCATAAAGCACGTCCCTCAATTGCAGAACATCGAGACTGACCCCTGGTTGGCCTCGCTGCCTCCCTGGTAGTCCCAGTCAAAGCCTATCAGCTGATCACAGTGGTCGGTCAAGAGATTGTCTACCCAAAAAATAATCTTTGTCTGTACTTAAGCTACTCAGTAGAGACAAATACTGACTCCCAAGACTGGAGACTCCCATTCATCGACTATATGGTCTATGGAATTCTTTCCGAGAACCCAAAGGAAGTTACTTCCATCAGAAGACGTTCCCTCCGATTTTATTATGGTATGGCTACCAAAATATTGTATCTTCATTCCTATGAATGTCTTCTGCTAAGATGCCTATCGAATACAAAAGCAAAATAGGCTCTCCTAGAGGCTCATGACAGGGTTTGTGGTGCCTAAAAGCCCGAACCCAAGCTATAGGACCATCTCCGAAGAATGGGTTACTATTAGCCGATAATGGTAGCAAAGGATGTTGACTATGCGAGAAAGAGACAAGCGTGCCAAATTCACGTAGACTTTACCTACTAGCCCTCAGAATTTCTATACCCAACGGTAGAATCTTGGCTGTTTGAAGCATAGGGAATGGACATTATTGGACCAATTAGTCTACCTTCCTCTAAGGGACATCGGTTCATCCTGGCTATCACCGACTACTTCTCCAAATGGGTTGAAGTTGTTCTACCCGCTGAAGTTAAGACCTTAAACTTGATCAGCTTTGTCAAGCATCACGTCATATACCGCTTCGGCTTGCCACCGAGGATCATCCACGACAATGGTCCATAGTTTACAAGTCATGCTTTTTACCGAATTTGTGAAAAAAACCAAATCCAGAATGTACTCTCGACCGCCAACAACCCAGCAGCAAATGGTCTGATAAAAGCATTTAACAAAACCATTATAAAGCTACTTAAGAAGTTTGTGTCATCTAATAAGTGCGACTGGAATGAGAAGTTGGGTGTATGTCTCTGGGCATATTACACAACGGTCTGAAAACCTACTAACAGCACGCATTTCTCCTTGGTTTAAAGAAGCGAAGCGGTCCTCCCACTCGAGATCCAAATTTTGTCACTCTGAGTGGCTCTATCCAACCGATTGACCGATAACGACAATCACCGCCGACGGCTATAAGAGTTAGAAGCAATCAAAGAGAAGCGTCTCTTAGCTCAACAAAGCATTAAACTGTACCAAGCACGCCTCTCAGGAGCCTTCAACAAATGGATCAAGAAAAGGACTTACCAAGTAGGTAACCTCGTCTTAACAGTAAAAAGACCATTGGTTATGAACCACAAGACGGCTGGTAAATTCTAACCTAAATGGGAGGGTACATTCATTGTGGAGTCAGTGTTCTCTAATGGCATCTACCGGCTCACAAAACCTATTTACGACTTGCTCATGATGCCTATCAACAACAAGTTTCTCAAAAAATACTATATCTAAGCTAGACTTGTACTCCTTTTACTATCAGTTGGATAACCAAAATATACAGTGTACATTCCCTGTTGTTCATCTCTAGCAAGTGTGTAAGCATAATATGCACTTTACTTCAATAAATGTTTGATGAAAGCTATTGTCTGTATTCAGGAATCCTAAATACGCAATGGACAGTAGATTCTCAAAAATCTCCCCAGCAGAGCCACCTTCAGGTTTATCCATACTTTTTGGTAGACCATTCATAATCAGTTTCCTTGGGCATTAGTTCACGTCCATATCACCTTTGAACTATTGTCCTAACTATTATCCCCAACAGGATTTTCCATGTCCATATTACCTCTAAGCAAACCTCTCTATATGACTAGGGTTTTTCATGTCCATATTACCTCTAAACAAATCTCTCTGTATGACTATTGATTGTTACGTTCATAATATCTCTGATATCGGTGGCCCGTACTTAACTCTAAGTATGACAGCGATATTAAGTCCACAAAACCTGCTATGTCCATATCATATCTGGCAGGGCTTGTCTCGAATATATTACTTGCACTCAGATGCACAAGAAGTAATGGGTCCACAAAACCTATCACGTCCATATCAACTCTGATAGGATTTTTGTTTCAAACTTATTACTTGCACCCAAGTTCGCAAAAGGTAATAAGGTCCACCAAAAATTTCCCCAGTGGGACGTCCTTAATAAACTACGGTATTGTGCTATGTCCATATTACCTCTAGCACAATACCCAAAGTCCACAACATGCAATATAACAAATATAAAGAAGAAATTCTAGAAAATGAGAGATTTTATTGATTAATATTCAAGATCATGAGTACATATGATGGAAATATATTTTTAACAGTTTTTTATTAGTATTCAAGGTCATAAGTACATATGATGGAAACCAATTTTTAAGGGTTTCCATGAAGTCTCGCTGACCCAAACCTTTTCCATTAGAAGTGCCCCTCTGTGCTAATGTTGCTACCTACACAAGTAGAGCCAGCAGCAGAGCTCAATACTTTGTGGATCATCCCTCTACAGTTCAAACCTTAGTATATGGAAAAGAATCCATACTAATGGATAGCAAGGGAGGAGCAGGAGCATGCGCTCTACAACCATGCGAAAAGACTGAAGACAGGAATAGCAATTAGTCCAAATCCTGTCATCAATGCCGCAGGCCATCGGCCTGTAGCAAGCAGCATAAAGGGGATAAACACTGCTTGCACGCCGCCTAAACAAGGACAGCTCCATGCATGATGCAGGATGTTCACCCTCGTCTCCTGGATCAGTTCTTGGCAAAAAATTGTCATGTAAGATTGGCATTCTCTTCGTTTATGGGTTTTATGATATCCTTCCATGCTCCATCATGGGCACCATGAAGGGTGGTAAAACCTGCATAAAGAGAACACATATCAGTCTCAACAAAGATTATAAAAGTATACAGCGGCCATATGCCGCTTCCAAGTCACAGCCACACGCAGGAGGGGACATCTCGAGATAGCTAAGTCTGTATGCATAAGCAAGAGAAGGTCTCATCCATGAGGCTAAGCTACAGATAGGCTCTGCTTGTATGTTGCAGATAAATTTCTATCCAGGCGACCAAGCCACATATAGGCTCTATGTGCATGGTTGTAGATGATTCCTCATATTGCGGCTAAGCTATAGATAGGCATTGTGTGCATGCTGCAGATAAGTTCCTATTTATGCAAACAAGCTACATATAGGCTCTGTACGTATGTGGCGGATGATTGATCATCCACGCAGCAGAATTTTATGGGGGGGCGTGTGTGTATTCTAGATGATTTCTCATCCATGTTGCGAGGCATTGTACTTGTGTCTCTGTGTCCCTACCATTATGATACACCCCTACCTCTAAAAATAATGCTAACATCAGGGGGCCATGGGTCGACACCGCTCTTGACAAACCCTTCAGTGAGATAGACAGTAGCCCTTGGCATCTTGTTTCACAAAATAGGGGAAAGCCGAAAGACAAAAGTTTTTTTCCTTTCTAGCCCACATATTTATAGGCTCCTAGGGTTCATGAGACAATCAAGGCGATGAACCAGGTAGTTATGAGGATGAACATGATACCTCAATTTACGTGATCCTTATTTATCTGCTCAAAAACTGTCGTAGACTCAGAATCCTCAAGAAATCTCCTTGGAGATCGAGCCAAACCCTGCCTTAAATAAAGATTTGACAGCCTGACAAAGACTCGACTATACGACATCATAATTATGCGGCCCAAGGTTCTCTCCTCCATGCTTCTTAGTCAAAGTATTCCAAATTTATCAGTTTGAAAACTTTGAAGGCGGTCTTGTAAAAGCATGAAAAATCTAGATCCATGAGTCCAACAAGCATGCGCTCCAAGATCGACTCAGAGGAAATCAGGTCACAAAATGACTATGCGACCCAGAAAAGCCACTACTATGGGTCGACCGCTTCATAACTAGTGTTTGTGTGTGCCATTAGTGTAATGCGCCACTAAGTAACTAGTGTCCCTATGCGCCAGCAGTGCCATGCGCCACTACTCCCTCAAGCATCCCAATACCACAATATTGGCCGCATAAAGGCCTGACACAAAGATTATGTCTGACATAGAATCCTGACAGAAAGGACTTTCTAAATGCCTCGAAAGATATGAGCATGCTAAACGATAAAACCTTACGTCAGCATAAACTTTATTCCTGACAGACGTACATCATCACATGTACGAGGCCACATGTGTCCCAGACCTCATACGTTATGTGCGTCTCTGGCCCCATGCGTTCCAGACTCCATGCATTTTATGTGTCTTTGGCCCTATGTGTTCCAGACTTTATGCGTTTCATGTGTCTCTGGCCCCATGTGTTTCAGACTCCATATGTTCTATACGTCTCTGACCCCATGCATTCCATACTCTATGCGTTATATGCGTCTCATGCGTACCAGACTCTATGTGTCCAACTTGGCAGGGTTCCTTGAGACAAAATCTTTCTTTTGTGGCTGAAGTGATTCTTTCCAAAACAAAGGACGAGAATCACCCAGATCTTCAGCAACAACAAATCGTAACAAACATCCACATAGAAGCTCATCCTAGACTCAACTACATCCTATTAAGGATGTATACGTGGCAGCCTACCCATAGTATGCGTCTACAGTTGCAACCGTATTCTATTGAAGGAGACCCCTACGGCCACCAAACAGAAGCACATGCGGCACCTATAGTCCATCAACATGATGGCTATAAATAGGAGCAACTTGGATGTTCCAATGGCTGATTTTTCTACTTCAGAGACCATACCCCTCCAAGTGAGTTACATGCGTGCACACAAGCTCAAGAGAGAGAAGAGAGAAGAGAGCATCCTCATTCCCTCGTTGAACCGTCAACGGAATAAAAGAGTCGTTGTAGTACTCGATCTTCATCTTCACATTATCCAGATCTAAAATATTGTATTTAGATTTTGTCTAGGATTTCTTTCTACTTTTTGTTTGTTATTAAATGAAGGTTTTTCAAACTTACTTCAATAAAAAATAAGGTGGTGACTCTGCTGGGGATTTCCTTCTTTTCTGATGAGAAGGTCGTGACGCAGTTTGACGCATCGAAGCTAGGTTCAACCTAGAGAATATTTATTGTACGTTTTGACCAACAAGCATTTGAGGAAATGTTTTCTGAGGTCGGTGCTTCTCCAAGGCTGCCAAAGCCTAAGAAGACCTACATGACATAGGTTGCAAAGGCCATTGTGCCTCACCCAATTGTGGAGCATGTGCTCCCCGTCTCTCTTCCTGTCGTAGGGGACGCACATCACACCTCAACACGAGCTGACACCTTTCATGCGCCAGCCTCTTTTGATAAGATAAGTGCTCAACACTTGAGCTCTGGTAGAAAAAAATACAACGACGCTAGGAGTTTGAGGGCTATGACACGTTCCATACGGCTATGTCAAAAGCTGTATAAGAAGGACTATGCCGTACCGGTCTGTAGACGCAACCAGATAACCACATATGGCTAAGACAGCAACAGAAGTTCCATCTTCGACTGAATCATATATAGCGTTGACTCCTTGTGCCATACTGAGAAAGGCGAAGATGTAAACTTGGATTCTTCATATTACGCATTGGCACGTACTAGGACGAAGAAGTCTAGGGCAATAAGAGCTCACCAAGCTCAAGAAATTACTCATTCGACCAACCGTCAGCAGGTGTCGCTAACTGTAAAGCGTTCCCTTGGCAAAAAGTTCTACATAACTGAACCATGCGTCCAGCCTGCAGTAGCAATTAGACAGGGTCAGTCTAAAGAGTCTTCCATCAGCAACCTGGGGAAAGTTCTTGTATGAACCCTAGGTCAGGAAGCAAAGTCAATACCTATGCACCCATGTACTCAGTCTACCCGGGCTCATAAGAAGGGCACAAAGGTGAATCAGCCCTCGCTTGACTTATACAACGTGATCAATCATTAGCGCAAAGTGAGGGAATCAACTATGACATATGAAGTATCCTTCTGAGGGCATCATTGTACCAGCATTATCAACAACTGCTACTGTAACAAAATAGTAGTACCCACAAACTGGCAGTCGACATTCCAGTGGCTGTAACCAAAGGTACCCACCCGACGGCAACCCGGAGAACAGGTGCAAGAACTAGAGGCAGAGGAGGTGCCCCTCGTCTCATGTTATATTGCTCGGAAGGCCCCTCCATAAGGGGAGGTCAGAAGTCCAGCACCTTCAGTCAATTATTCTAGACCAGCGGATCAAGAAGATAGGCCCCAAGAGGGCAGGTAGTAGAACCTGCGGAAGGTATTTTTCTGGGCACCCACTCAAAGAAGAAGCTGTCAGCCACTGGGGTAGTTCTTCCTTAGGACCCCAAGTGGCTAGCAAGCTGGGGGTTATAATCCCCAGACCTCTATGACAATCCAGCATTTCGAGAAGACGGTGATTCCCAAGGAACAGATGCTGAGATCCCTGGGGGTAGCCACCCTCGTCAAGAGGACACAGCTTCCTACGCTGGGGGTAGTGTTCAGTCCGAGTCCGAAAAGGATGAGGCACTACAAACTTTTCTAAATACCTATTTACGGCAAGAGTCTGAGGCAAAAAGTATGACATCCACCGTCCCATCCATTTCTTCCCATATGAGAATAACATACATGGCAGGGGACGATCACGAGGGCCCCAATGATGGACAATACCTCAAAACCCTCGAGTCCATGATGCAAATCATGAGTGCGTCAATGCAGGCCTTGACCCAAATAATGTTGGAGATCAAGGCAAATATAGCCTCACAACCAACAAGGGCCTCTGGTCAAGCAAGCCTGGACCCTGGAACCAACGGGGATTCAAATTTAACTGCTCTACTCGCTGGCGATAATCATCCCCTACCGCTGGTCAAGCAAGCATTAGCCGAATTATTGACAGCTCATCCAGTGCCAGAAACCTCAAAGCTTTATGACAAGATTCCAGACGAAGTGTTAGAATCTAACACGGTGACAAGAGAGTCCGTATGGCAAATATTCTTCGATGGTGCTTCAAGAAAAGGGCCAAAATACAATATTATCTCTAGAGTATGGATAATATTAATTTCTTCCGATGACCTAGTCATTAATCGCACTTATTCACTAACAGAGCCATGTTCCAACACGTGGCAGAATACAATGCCCTTATTATTGAACTTCGGCTAGCTAAACAATTGGAAGTGGACTACCTCGAGGCTTATGGCAATTACAAACTGATAGTAAGTTAGGTTCGGGGCGAATACGAAGTCCATTACTAGAACTTACTCTGCTACTATCAAGCAGGAATCGACATAATTTCCTTTTTCATAGGGTTCTTCATAGAACATGTGCTACGGCTATAAAATATCGAGGCTGACGCTCTTACCAGTCTAGCAGATTCTTTGGCAGTCCCGATTAATACCCATCAATTAGTTACAATAGTAGAATAAGAAGTGGTCTGCCCTAAGAACAACTTATGCTTATGTCTAAGCCATTCTATAGAAACAGATCTTAACGTCAAAGATTGGAGGCTCCTATTCATAGACTATGTTGTCTACAAAATCCTTCTAGATGACCCGAAGGAGGCCATTTTTGTCAAAAGATGCTCCCTCCGATTCTACTATGATACAACCACTAAGCTGTTGTACCATCGTTCATACGATGGGCTCCTGCTACGATCTCTATCGAACCCAGAAGCAAAATAAGAACTTTATGAAGGTCACGATGGTGTTTGTGGACCTCACCAACCGGGTCATAAGCTACAGGACCGTCTCCTACGTATGGGCTACTATTGGCCAACAATGGTAGAGAATTTTGCTAATTATGCAAAAAAGTGCAAATTGTGTCAAATCTATGATGACTTCATCTACCAACCCATAGAGTTTTTATATCCGATCATTGTATCTTGGCCGTTCGAAGCATAGTGTATGGACATCATCGGGCCGATCAGTTTACCAAGGCACCGGTTCATCCTAGCTATCACAGATTACTTCTCTAAATGGGCGAAAGTTGTTCCACTCGCAGAAGAAAATATCCAACATGATTAGTTTTATAAAATATCATGTCATCTACCACTTCAATTTGCCTTGTAGGATCATTTATGACCATGGTTCACAATTTCTTCCAGTTTTGCGATAAAAACTAAATCGAAAATATAGCTTCGACTGTCTATAACCCAAAAGCAAATGGATTGGCAGAAGCATTCAATAAGATGATAATCAAGCTACTTACGAAGTTTTTTTTGTTCAAATAGCGAGAACCTTGGCGAATGTCTATGGGCTTACCGAACGACGGTCCAAACTCCGACAGGAAGCACGCCATTTACTTTGGTATATGGAAGCGAAGTCGTGCTTCCTTTAAAAACCTAAATTCCTTCTCTCCGGATAGCTCTCTCCAATCAGCTAAACATCGAAGGCAACAATCATCGTCATCTACAAGAGTTGAAGGTACTTGACGAAAGACGCCTCTTGGCTCAACAGCGCATCGAGATATATCAAGCACGACTTTTCAGAGCCTTCAACAAAAAGGTAAAAGAAAGGACATTTTAGGTCGACAATCTTATCTTAACAGTTATAACACCGATGGTCATGACCTATAGGTCGGCATAAAAGTTTTAAGCCAAATGGGAGGGTCCCTTCATAGTGGAGGCAGTCTACTCCAATGGCGTATACAGGCTCGCTAAGCCTAATGGTGACTTGCTAATTATGCCAATCAATGACAAGTTCCTGAAAAAATACTATGCCTAGGCGTGTATTTTTTTAAAAATGTACTATATTATTTCTCCTGCATGTCCAGTATGTTATTTGCCATTTAATATCAAAACAAGAATTGGCAGAACTAGATTTGATTAAAAAACTAAGAGAGTACAAAGAAGAGTCATAGGAGACAATCTAAGTACAAATTTATTTTTTAGGGGGTAACGATGGAGGGTTAGGATTGTAGCAATTCTTTTTACGCCATGGACGATCCGATGCGGAAGCTCTTCTCTCTTCCTTGAGTGTTGATTCACAGATAGCCAGCCAGCCATTTGTCCGGGTCTCGTACCCTACTATTTATAGTCATATTTGTGGCGGCATAGATTTTGGGCCGCATGGATGGCAGGGTTGGCCATGTGTCCCTTCTCAACGGAAGGGTGCTATAACTATGCACAGGAATCTGGGCTCCGCTGCCATGTGAACATTTGTTAGGATTTTGTTATTTGTTGAGTATATGGGCAGTTCTCAACTGTGTAGGCATAACTTGGTCAAATGGACACGTGGTCGCTATTTGGTTGGAGAGGACCACTTAGTTGTAACAGCAAGACTTGGTCATCGTAGAATCTGGGACACATGTGGCCAAATATGCACAGGACGCATAGAGTTTGGAACGCATGGGGCCATAGATGCATGGACCGCATGGAGTCTAGAACTCATGGGACAGAGTCGCCTGGGACGTATGGAGTCTGGGATACATGGGCCAGAGAAGCATTGACCGCATAGAGTCTGAAATGCATGGGCCAAAGCCGCATGGGTTCTTTTTGTCGTGTTGTCCACGTGGCTCTGCACCATCCTTGGGACTTCTGCCTCTTAGAGTGTTCTCGTCCTTCGAGGCGATAAGAAAAATCTTTTTTGTCAGAATTTTGTATCAGGCGCCACCTTTATTATTAGGACGTCATGTCAGGTCGACCTGTGGCCAGTTGTCAGGATGCTTGTTTGGACCGCATGGGTATTCCTTTTCTGGGCGACATGGTGGCCATGCAGTCCATCATCTATTGAGTTTATTTGGGGCACATGGACGTTGGGCGAATGGATGCGTCTTTTCTATGCTTCTATAAGACCCCCTTCAAAATTTTTAAACTAATAAGTTTGACATACTTTGATTAAGAAGCATGGATGGGGTACGTCCGGGCTGCATGGACATTGAGCCGCATGGGCGAACGCTGCCAGGCTTTTCCTTATTCACTAACTGCCAGATTTTGCCTTGACCCTTGGGTGGATTTTGTTCGGATTCTGAGCCAACCTTCCATACGGATCCCAATACTGACGACTTTAGGAGAGAGCCCAACCGAGAGTAGATGTCAGTAGATGAGGGTCGAATTCGAAGGGTCTATTTTTGTCTTTTTGTGTCCTATAAATAAGGGTTTAAGTGGAAGAGAGTACTTCTTGTCTTTGCTGAGTTTTGTCTTCAATATCTTCTCCGTCTTCTCTTCCTCCGTGTTCGATCGTCTTTACAGAGCATCTGCCATGGCCCCTAAGGTTTCATCTTCTTCCAAGAATGTGGTCGCTAAGGGGAAGCATCATGCTTCGTCATCTAGGGTCGAGGACGAGGTCCCATTCTTTTATCCTGACGTTCAACCGCCCATCCACGATAAGGGTCGGAGGAGGAAAACTCTGGACACTTGGGCATTTTTGCACCCAATCCATTATACGAGTCCTCGTATATGACCATGCCGCATGCTTTTTTTGTGGGTCTCCTTTTGGCTTCGTGCACAAGCCTTGACTCGTTCGCATTGAGGCCCTATCATGGTTTTAGCCGTATGGGGGTTTTGCCATGGATTGGCTGCATGTCTCCTTTCGTGACTTGGCCGTATGCCATCTTGATGTCTCTAATTCTTACTTTTTATTTTGTAGTAATTTTTCCCGTGGCTCCGTCGGGAGATGTACTGATTGGGTGGGCTCAGGCGGCCTTGGGCGTCAGGCTTGATCATATAGTGGTCGATGTTCAGGCTCTGATTAATAAGGATCATCCTGAGGTGAGGCTGAAGTTGATAGCTAGCCAGTCCTAGTTCTACTTGCTTAGCCAGCAGAACTCCGGGAGGATTGACGACTCCCATTTGAAGCCAATCTTCCTATTTGGGGACGCCCTCACCATCTCGGATCCTAATGTAGTAAGAATTAAAGAGACTTGGGATTACTCCTCTGGTGGGATAAAGGTGTATATTCCTGCGATGGAGCGCCATTGGCCCTTATTAGCTTTCAACGTGGTACCCCTTCGAAGAAAGACACTAGGGAGCCTAACCCCGGACCAGAATGGAACCTTGGTCGGCCACATCCGTCTCAACTCAGAACTAAAGAGATCAGCGGTGAGCAAGGAATTGTTTTCTTACTCCGTTTGTGGACTAGCACTGGCACTTTCTCTAGCGAGATGGGGTCAAATGTCCGATATTATAAAGTGGACACCTTCTTGAATCAGCTTATAACCAAGGAAACTTATCCCAAGGAAAAAGTGTATTTGCTCAACTGGATGCGTCACTGGCCCTCTTGAGTTGGTATGACGTAGTAGGTATTAGAGAGGTATGAGCGAACCCTGAAGGCGGTCGACCTCTACTACGCGGTACTAGGTTTTTGTTATGGTTTGGATAAGAACCCGCCGATGTTTGTGGCTTTGGCTGAAATATATAACCGTCGTACCGGGACCTTCTTTGCTCCGGACGAAGAGATGGGGCTCGCTCTCCATAAGATGTAAGATGTCTTATGGTGCCCTGGGGTGATGAACCATATGAGTAGTATACCCACTCTAATAAAGAATTTAAGGAGTTAAAATAGCAACATCCAGGGTTTCTTGTTGTGTAAGGTGTTATGTCACCAAAGTACTTGTTAGCAAGTCTCGAAGAAGAAAGACAGGAGCTCAAAGTAGAATATGTCCCATATTAAAGCCTGGACCAGTCATCTCTTTGCCATTGATGCTTCGGTTCATATCACCGTTCAGAGTCCTCATACTCGGAGAGGTATTGATGACCAAGTATGCATCACCAAGAGGACTGTTGCCACTGGTGAGGGGTTTTGTGGTTTCGATGATAGTTTTAGTTATTTTTACCAGGATACCCAACTATTGTCTAAGAAAGCCACTTTGGTTGGATTCTTGATAATATGGTTATAGACCTGTGTAGTCTCGGGTGGCTCTGGGTCGATTGAGAGGGTTAGCCGCAACCTCATCCTCCCTGCAGCTGAGACTTCGGGATTCCAGGAAATTAATACAGGCGTGTTAGAACCTGTCTTTGGAGCGTCAGGAGCCCAAGAGATGGGTGCAGGCATGGTGGAGCCCTTTATGCCGTCTGAGCACATCTTTGTGGATGACATGGAGGCTATCGGGAGGGCTGCGAATAGATTGGGTGAGCCGCAACCCCCTCCGCCTCCTTCTGGTACATTCTCCCATATGTTTACTCATGAAGGGGTATTCTGGCTTCAAATTTATATTCTTCGGGCGAAGCTGATCACTGGTTGTTCTGGGTTTACAGGGTCAGGCCCTCCCTTGATAAGGGTGAACGTGGCGGCTGAGGAGGACATGGAAGAGGAAGTCGGCGGGCTTATCGCGAGGACCCCTATTCTCTTTTCTAGTACATCAGGAGGAAACGACCCATCTACGAAGCCTACTGTTGACCCCACTCGGGAGATAGCCCCCCCCTCTCTTATGGTTGTTGTGGGTTTTTCTAGCGCGACGATCGTTCACCCAACTGTTCCCGCTTGGGATTTTATAGCTATGGCCTCCCTGACTAGAGGGTTGGCAAGCGGTTCTGGGGAGGCCGCTCTCGATGTTCCTAGTATGGTGGTGGCTAGATCGATATATGGGGCTGGTGCATCGCAGCCTAGGGATGGTGAGCAGGCAGGTTTTGTAACTGTAAGGTACTCTGGTACTCCCACCCTCGGTCGCCCCTTAAGCCCACACTCGCTTGCTTAGCTGCCAGGTGTCCGTGCATTTGAGAAGGCTATGAAGGACTGGAACGTGAGTCATACAACTGGTCGCTCCTCTGCTATCGCTTCACCCTCAAGACCATTGGGTGCTATTATTGTGCGGCATATCGCGCCCGTAGCTTCTTTCTCCTGTCAGCCGCCTTGGACTCCAGCAACATCGGAGAAGATTTTGAACATGTCCAGATCTTCATTCAGAGTTTCTACATGTTTTTGAAGCAAGGCGTCCAGGGTGTATTAAATCAAAAAAGGTCCTTCGACTGGGCGAAACACTTTGCTACATGCCAGGCCAACTCTTTAAGGCGTATTTTCGGTTTGGAAAAGACGGTGGCCCTTCTAAACCTAAAGCTTGCGGAAGTGGAGCGATGCCTAATGGAGCTACGGCAGCATCAGCAAGCTGATCTGGGGGTGCTGATAGCCCGTGAATACGAGGAATTCTCAACTGAGCTGGGTGCAGAGAAGGACCTCATAGCTTTATCTAGGGAAGTATTGCTGAATGACCTCTAAAATCTGCGACATGAGCATGATCGGCTGGACAATCTTAGGGAGGATTGCCTTGCTAGGCAAGGGTACTTAATCTAGGAGATCAGACAACTCCAGACCAAGATTGACATATTGGAGAATAATCTCTAGGAGGCCCAATAGAAAGAGGAGGCTATACGGGCTGAGCCGAGCTGGGCTACAAAAAATAACTCTATTGTTGAGGTCATGGTGCAGAATTTGGATGACCGGTATGAGGCCTTTGTCTGCTTTGAGGATCCCGAGGTCCTGGCGAAAGAGGTCGAGCGTCGGATCACCGGACGTCGATAAAGTCAGATTGCCCATCTCCATGGACGGATCTTGGAGTTGTGCTCCCATGATGAGTAGAAGAAGTTTATGTTTCATTTTTTGAGACTGCCTTTTATTCTTGTAGTTTGTGTCTTTTAATTCTATAAAATAAAAGTTTCTGTTCTTTCGTGCTTGTCTGGCTGACTTGATTTGTACCCTGAAAGAGAAATAATTACTTCTTGTACTTCATGTGTCGTTGTGCGCCTGACATGTTTACACAGTTATGTCAGTCCGGATCTCTGAGAGGATCACGTAAGATCTCAATAATCGCAGTTTTAGTTGCGTAGGGATGAATCGTCGCGTCCCACTAAGGAAATCGTTACGATTCACCAGATGAGCCACTGATTCTTTGCCTATAAATAGTAAACGATTTATAGGCTGCTTGCATCCATTCATGTTTTTGGGCATGATGTCTTCTGGAAGTGCTCTGAAGGAAACCAACATGCCTCTTTCCACGGCCTTGGTGGTCTCTAACTCCTACTCTAGTGAGCCCGAGCCGCTACCTGCCCGAGAAATGTCTGTCTTTCGAGTGCAGAAGACGAATATCTTTCCAGAACTCCTTGAGTCCCCTGCCAACTCAGAGGACCGAGCTTTCGTAGATGCTTCTCGTCCGTCGTTTGCGTCCTCGGACGCTTGTTTCTTTTATTTTTTAGCAATGTACATCAATAATTTGGAGGACTCTGACTCCTCTTCGTTTGATATTTGTATTCTCCCCTTCTTTTTATTTTAATGAATAAAAAAGTTACTTTTATTGATGTTATGACATTTATGGTGTTAGTGCTAGAGGTAATATGGATGTAGCACCATACCGTAGTTTTTTAAGGATATTCCACTGGAAAGTTTTTGGTGAACCTATTACCCTTTTGCGTACTTGTGGTGCGAGTAATAGATTCAAAACAAACCCTATTAGAGTTAATATGGATGTGATAGGTTTTATAGATTTTAAGGACATCCCGCTAGGGGATTTTGGTGGACCTATTATCCTTTTGCTCACTTGGGTGCGAGTAATAAATTCAAAATAAACCCTATCAGAGGTAATATGGACATGATAGGTTTTGTGGACCCATTACTTTTTGCTCATGTTAGTGCAAGTAACATGTTTGAGATAAGCCATGCCAGAGGTAATATGAATGTGGCAGTTTTTATGGACTTAACACCGCGGGCATACTCCGGATTGGGTACGGATGATAAGTTGGAAGACAATTGATATCAGAGGTAATATAGATGTGATGGTCGATGGTCAAGGCCGGGGAGTTTGCTCAGAGGTAATATGGACATGGCAGACTCTGCCGGAGTAGTGTATTAGAGCGATAGTCCAAAGGTCCTGTGGACATTAACCAGCACCGAGGAAGATAAAATATAGTTTGGTAAATAGAAGAGTAACGGTCCAATTTAAATGTAGTACTTTTTGTGGAACTTGTCGTTGATAGGCATTAGGAGCAAATCATCGTTAGGTTTTGCTAGCCGGTACGCGTCATTGGAAAATACAGTTTTCACAACGAACGGGCCTTCCCATTTAGGTTAGAATTTGTCGACCGTCTTGTGAGTCATAACCATCGGTCTTCTTAATGTTAGGATAAGGTCACCCACTTGAAACGTTCTCTGTTTCACCCGCTTGTTGAAGGCTCCAGAGAGACGCGGTTGATACAACTCTATGCTTTGTTGAGCTAAGAGTCATTTCTCATTGAGTGCTTCCAACTTCTGTAACCGTCGGCGGTAGTTATCGTCCGTGGTTAGTTGGTTGGAGAGAGCTACTCGTAGTGAAGGAATTTGGATCTCCAGCGAAAGTACCACCTCACTTCCATACACCAAAGAGAATAGCATATTCCCAGTAGCTGTCCGGACTGTTATACGGTAGGCCCAGAGACATTCACTCAACTTCTCGTTCCAGTCGTGTTTGTTGGAAGACACAAATTTTTTGAGGAGATTGATGATGGTTTTTTGAATGTGTCTGCCATACCATTTACTGCAAGGTTGTATGCCGTGGAGGCTATGTTTTGGATTTGGTTCTTATCACAAAATGGATAGAAGGCGTGACTTGCAAACTATGGACCATTATCCTGGACGATCCTATGCGGTAAGCCGAAGCGATATATGAAGTGATGCTTGACGAAGTTAATCCTATTTACTGTTTTGACTTTAGCGAATGGAACAGTTTTTGCCTATTTGGAGAAGTAGTCAGTGATCGCCAGGATGAACCGATATCTTTTTGATGAAGGCGGACTGATTGGCCCGATGATGTCCATTCTCCATGCCTCAAATGGCCAAGATGATACCGTTGGGTGTAGGAACTCAGATGGCTGGTGGATGAAGTCCGCATAAATTTGACATCCTTTGCACTTTCATGCGTAATCGACCACATCAGCTACCATCATCGGCCAATAGTAGCCCATTCTTCGAAGACGGTCCTGTAGCTTTGGACCAGGTTTGTAAACCCCCTCGATTCATTCTATAGATAGCCAGGTATGGATTGGAAAATTTTGGTTTAGCAGCAGATGATGAGGTTTAGAGTAGGGTTGTATTTTGTCTGTTATTTATTAATTAAACCTTTGGCGCGCCCAACCCTTGTTGTTTTATTCGGAGCCCAATTTCAGCCTATAAATTCCATCGAACTATTGTACTTCTTATTTGACTCGCAAATTTAGGTACTGGACTTTTCCGTCATACAAAATCAAATCCGTTGTGCCTTAAATTAATTGCACAATTTCCCGTATCCTAAATCTAATAATTTAATTTCGTGTCGGACACCTGTGTCGTTACCCTCAATTTTGAGATACCAACTTAACCCGTTGAGCCGGACCAACTAAAGGGTCCAAGACTGACTTTAAGCCCCCACCATTTTTGACCTTTACGTTATTTCCAAATTTTGACCCCAAGTGCCCCCATTTAATTTAAAAGTACGGGACACTTTAATTCTATTTAAATCGGGGATACCAATTTTGACTAATCCTATTTTAATCCCCAATTAATCCTAATGTCCATTTAATTAAACCCATGCCAAACACACAACACCCCCTCACCATACAAAATACCAAACCCCATTTTCCCCATAATTTTTGTATTATTTCATGTGTTTGTGCAATTATCCAAATTTAAGGGGCTTAGTTGCAATTATTGAATTAGGTGTCCTCACATCATTGGCCAAGGCCAAATGGAGAGGCTACCCTTCTTTGACCGTAGTCAACCTTTTCCCCCTTCCTTTGCATGAAGAAACCTAACCCTTCATGTAGAATCCCTACCCTCCATTTGAATAGGGAGCATCACAACCCTCCATCCTCCACACCAACCCCTATAAAGTATCCTTTCCCCCTCTCCCCAATGCAGGCCCTAATCCCTAGGCATTGGAAACCACTCCCTCCTCTCTCTCTCCTCCCTCCTCCACCTAGAGAACCGAGCCTCCCTCCTCCATATATTCATATTTTTTCCTTCTTCTTCTTCTTTCTTTCTTCTTCCTGGAGGAAATCTCCAGCCGAGTAGGTGCACTCCGACGGCTGATCTCGACTCCGGCACTGTGCAACCCGCACTCTGACGAGCCGTGTCTCGACGTCGAGCCCGCACTGCCTCTCCCACAGGCTTATTGCAGTTAGTCGACCAACCCGCGGTGGCTGATCTCTCCATTCGACCAACCCGCGGTGCTCCGGCGTCCACTACTCTGACCAAACCACTGTTCTCCAGCCCCGAGTCCCCGCGACTCCGCCTGCTGCTGCCCATAACTCCGACGAGCTATTCTCCGGCCAAGCCCCCTTGATCTCAGACCAACCACCACCACCACCACCATTGCATCCTCAGTCCAACCACCACCATCGCATCACCCCATCCGACCTCCACCTGCTGTACTCCGGCCAACCCCGGTCGATGCCGCCTCGCCTACGTATACCTCTCCCCCTCTCTTGAGTTTATTCACTGTGTCATTGATTATTAGGGATTTTATTTGTTTATATAATCTGGTGAATTGTGTTTAGTTAGGGTTATTGACATATAATGTGTTTATGGTTAGGGTTCTTGATATATATGGTTTTGTGTACATTAGCTAGGTTTGTGTTTAAATAATGGTTGTGTTGATGTAGTGTAGTATAGATGAGCATGTGATGATGATATGAGATTAAGATTAATGGTGAGTTTAGGGTTTGATAATAACTAGATGTTATGAATATTATATGGTTGAAAAATAAATGCTAAATCAATTATTTACGATTTAAATAGGATTTGATTGAGGATATGAAATATATACATGCGAGGATGGAAATTGGGATATAAAATAAGGTTGGATGTTAATGCCATATGAGACGGTTATCCTAATTATTAAACGCGCATTGGTTATTGTTGTTTAGCTGTTTTAAAACTATTACTGAAAATAAAATGATAATTAAAAGGTTGATGGACATTGGGAGCAGGTGATTGATTTTGAAATAGGATAATAACGGATCATGAGTCAGAGATTGAGGACTGTGAAATATTAGTTAATTATTTGAGATTGAGACTGAGCTTAGGAATATATGTGTGTCGCATCCCTGTTTGACGTAGAATAGATTATTGATTTTGGTTTGTATCCCATCTCTAGGTACTACGGGACCTGAGGACTTGGACGTGGTACCGGATCCCTGTCATCAGCAGCCGCACGCAGGCAAGTGTACCTTGCCACCCTGTATTTCAGTTTACAAATATTTATTGTTTCGTTATGTACATTGTGCACGTATTTATGTTGACGTTCGATACTTCGTGTCCGGATCACAACCGGGTGTAGACGTTCGTCGTAACGTCTTAGAATAATTATTAGATGCTTCGTAGCACCTCGATGTATATACATGAGTATATCGATACCCTAGGACACACTCATACACTGTGATCGTGCCAGACTCCTGTATCCTGATACTGACATCATGACCAGAGACTGGGATGACCTTAGGGTCGCTTCTGTTGAGTTATTTTTGTGTGTCGAGACTGTTAAATAGAGGTTCAGCGCACAATCGTTGACCGCTTGGGAAGGGAAGACAGTTACTAGACGTTTGGTCTCCTCTGCACGCGCTTATATATATATTTATGTAGTATTTATGTAGTGATCATATATCTATTGTAGTGGTAACACCCATGTGACTCTTTGCCCGGAGCTGCGGTACGACCCGTGTGTTTTCGTGTCCAGAGCTACGATTTTATTTTGATAGCCCACGCGTCGAACATTGTCTTTAAACTGTGTCAGACTTGTTTGGTTATGATAGAGTACCCTGTCGTTGTACTTGTACCTTCTATTTACTTGGCATGCTGTATTTTTGTACCTTGTTACGTCCCTTTGAGGACCTGTTCCCCTGCCAATTTTGTAGCATAGACGATTACGGAGCACTTGGAGTTGCTGATGGAGCTGCATATCTTGCTGGCATTGTACCAGTTACTCATATCATTTCTACCGGCATTATGGTTACTTATTTTATATTCACTATTCATCTGCTGTTGTAGCCTAGTTTTTGTAGACTCGTCTCTTCTTGAGTCTATTCAAGTTTGTATGTTATTGGGCGGCCGACTTTAGCACATATAGCTCTTTCTTGTATACTTATGTACATTGTGGATTGAGACATAGAGGTTTATATTTATGGGATATCTAGACAGTGCCCTTTATATTATACAGCTTATACGTATTCGAGTCAGACCAGAGTCTGGTCGAATGCGTAGCTAGCATGTCACGTATTCCTGGTCCTACGTATTTTGGAACTGGGGCGTGACATATTTTTATGGTGGCCTATGCAGGTCCGAATTAAATCGTCTTGGTCAC
Source organism: Iris macrosiphon (assembly GCA_036927795.1). Lineage (NCBI taxonomy): Eukaryota > Viridiplantae > Streptophyta > Magnoliopsida > Asparagales > Iridaceae > Iris > Iris macrosiphon. The sequence goes on from JAYESA010000019.1 coordinate 123,454,290, forward strand.
CTGACTGTGCCAAGCGAGCCTGCAAATTAGGAATAGATATTATAATTGTTGAATAGGATCTCAATCCATAATCGATTTTTAAAAACTTACTTTGTATGTGATTATCGCCCTTGGACTTCCAATTTGTATTCGTTCAACTTTCGTCGGTATCATGATCATTATTTCTTATCCCCTATTATTCGAAAGACGGACATTTGTGCCTGATGGTTCCCTCCAGAAGAAGATCGTAGCCCAGACGATAGAAGACAGAATTCGTATAACATTCTCTGAGAAGATTGTTACCCTGAGTAGGATAGATTGATAGGTTCTTTTGGATTCTAGAACTAGTATGGAAGGGTAGCAAAAGAATTGGACCCAGGAGTACCCTACCCATACTTGAGATAGCAGTGATCTTGGAAGTACTGGGAGATGGAAAGATTGTTGATCATGACCTAGAATAATTCATGGAAATGCATAGCCTGATGATGGAAACTAGTGGTTGTATATGATAGCAATACTAGGAACGATGATTATGAGCTAGAGGAGATGAAAATTTTAGGATCTCACTTGGAAGATAATGATCAGATTCCTAAAATTCTAGTATGTGCTTGAGTGATACCATTATTGTACTTGTGACTTGGAGAGATAAATAACGAAAAGAAGAAATTTGAGGAATAAAAATTTTTGGGAAAATTTTGGGGAGGAGAGAAATTATGCTTTAGGCAGGGAAGAATTTTTCTTTTAGAGGATTAGTGTGGTAAACAGAACAGAAGAATTTATTTTGAGGATTAAGTCTGGACGATGACACCGTTCTAGCATGAGTTGATTGAGCCAATACCACGCGATACTAGATTGTCAACTTAGTTGCATTATATTTTTAGACCACCAGGTTACCCTGAGTTGAGTTTCTTCAGGGAGCCAAAGAGTATGGGGCCCATCTACCTCAGGGGCACACAATGCATGGTGAACCAGTATACCCCGTATTTTATCAGAGTTTGAGGATGTGATTCTAAAGAACCTTCAGGGACTGCCACCTGACAGAGAGAGAGAGTTTGCTATAGAGTTGACTCCAAGAGCCGAGCCAGTTATTTTCCCGTCTTCAGACTAGCACCGATAGAGTTGGTTGAGTTGAAGGTCCATAGTAGAGGATCACTTAGACAAGGATTTTAGTCGGGCTAGTGTTTCTCTGTGAGGAGTACCCATCATATTGTACCAAAGAAGGACGGGACGATACATTGCATAACGATTACAGGGCGTTAAGGGCTGTAAGCCAAGCTCAGCAAATATGAGTTATGTTCAGATAGAATATATAGTCTACGCATCAGGACAGCTGAGAGTTCATGAGAAGAACTATCTGACACATGATCTAGAGCTAGCTGCAGTGAATGGCGACACTACCTTTACGGAGAGAATGTTGAGATTTATACAGAACACAAAAAGTCTGAAGTATGTCTACACGTAGAGGGAGATCAACATGAGACAGAGGCACTGGTTAGAATTTATGACAGATTATAATATCGAGTTGTAGTACCATCCTGACAAGGCGAATATAGTAGCAGATGCCTTAAGCAGGAAGCCTATGGCGTATTTTTATGACTCATCGCCAGTTAGAGGATTTTCAGGAACTCGGGATTGAGATTGTTTTGTCAGGCATGGATGAACAGATGGACGGTCTCGAGGTTCAGTCCACATTTATTGAGAGGATCAAGGAAGCCTTGCTTACAGATACAAGATTTAGACGACTGCGAGAGAGCACAGAGGCTGGCATGCAGACAGGACTCAGGATTTATGAAGACGGAACGTTAAGGTGTGGAGATTGCCTATACGTTCCGAGTAGCGAGCTACGCTAGTAGATGATGACCGAGGCTCATAGCTCGATTTATTCTATTCATCCCGTGGGTACAAAGATATACCAAGATTTGAGATAATATTACTGGTGGCATGGGATGAAGAGAGAGATTGCAAGATTCATGGCGAGATGTTTAGCTTGTCAGCAAGTTAAGGCTGAACAACAGAGGACTGCAGGACTATTGCAGCTGCTTCCCATTCCCGAGTGGAAGTGGGAACACATTACCATCGACTTCGTCCCAGGATTCCCGTGGAGCCCTAACGGAAAGGATACAGTTTGGGTTGTCACAAACAGACTCACCAATGTCTGCTCATTTTTGCCCTTCAGAGTTGGGCAATCCACGGAGATATTAGCTGACATGTATATGAGGTAGATAGTACGACTACATAGAGTGCCTGTCAGCATTACATCGGATCGTGATTCCAGATTCATATCACATTTTTGGCAAAGTATGCAGGAGAGTCTAGGAACTCATCTCAAGTTTAGCACTACATATCATCCACAGACTGATGGTCAGTCAAAGCACACGACAAAGATACTAGAGGTTATGTTGAGAGCATGCATGATCAATTTTGGAGGATCTTGGAAGGACCATCTACACTTGGTGGAATTCTCCTACAATAACAGCTACCAGGCTAGCATACAGATGGCACCTTATGAGGCACTGTACGGCAGGAAGTATAGGTCACCAGTATGTTGGAGTGACGTAGGAGAGCGTCAGATACTTGGTCCAGAGTTGGTGACACAGAAAGTAGAGAAGGTCAAGCAGATTCAGAGCCACTTGCGTGCAGCACAGGACAGACAAAAACATTGGACAGATGTGCACCGCAGACCATTGGGGTTCAAGGAAGGTGACCATATATTTTTGAAGATATCGCCTACTCGTGGTACCATCAGATTCGGAGGCAGAGGCAAGCTGAGACCGAGGTACATCGGACCTTTTGACATCTTGGAACGAGTTGGCGAAGTGGCTTATCGTCTTGCATTGCCTCCATCATTAGAAGGAGTGCATGACGTATTTCACGTATCGCAGTTGAGAAGATATGTGGCTGACCCTAGCCACGTGCTTGATCATTCGAAGATTACAGTCGGGCCCAGTCTATCTTACGTAGAGCAGCCAATTGAGATCCTCGATCACAGTGAGAAGACTTTGAGAGGGCAGACTATTCGACTGGTCAGAGTTGCATGGAAGCATCATTCGCCAGGCGAGTCTACTTGGGAGCGCGAGGATTCCATTCGACAGTATTTTCCATATTTATTTGAGGAACAAGGTACGAATTTACGTACTACATTTGATTACTAGCTTGTTTTTAAATTCGCTTAGCTATTATCGTGCTTTACTTTTAATTTCGGGGACCAAAATTTTCTAAGTTGGGAAGGATGTAAACCCCCTCGATTAATTCTATAGATAGTTAGGTATGGATTGGAAAATTTTCGTTTAGCAGCAGATGATGAGGTTTAGAGTAGGGTTACATTTTGTCTGTTATTTATTAATTAAACCTTTGGCGCGCCTAACCCTTGTTGTTTTATTCGGAGCCCAATTTTAGCCTATAAATTCCATCGGACTATTGTACTTCTGACTTGACTCACTAGTTTAGGCACTGGACTTTTTTGTCACACAAAATCAAATCCGTTGTGCCTTAAATTAATTGCACAATTTCCCGTATCCTAAATCCCATAATTTAATTTCGTGTCGGACACCTGTGTCGTTACCCTCAATTTTGAGATACCAACTTAATCCGTTGAGCCGGACCAACTAAAGGGTCCAAGACTGACTCCAAGCCTCCACCATTTTTGACCTTTGCGTCATTTCCAAATTTTGACCCTAAATACCCCCATTTAATTTAAAAGTGCGGGACACTTTAATTCTATTTAAATCGGGGATACCAATTTTGACTAATCCTATTTTAATCCCCAATTAATCTCAATGCCCATTTAATTAAACCCATGCCAAACACACAACACCCCCTCACCATACAAAACACCAAACCCCATTTCCCCTACAATTTTTGCATCATTTTATGTGTTTGTGCAATTTCCCAAATTTAAGGGACTTAGTTGCAATTATTAAATTAGGTGTCCTCACCTCATTGGCCAAGGCCAAATGGAGAGGCTACCCTTCTTTGACCGTAGTCAACCTTTTCCCCCTTCCTTTGCATGAAGAAACCTAACCCTTCATGTAAAATCCCCACCCTCCATTTGAATAGGGAGTATCACAACCCTCCATCCTCCATACCAACCCCTATAAAGTATCCTTTCCCCCTCTCCCCAATGCAGGCCCTAATCCCTAGGTATTAGAAACCACTCCCTCCTCTCTCTCTCCTCCCTCCTCCACCTAGAGAACCGAGCCTCCCTCCTCCATATATTCATTTTTTTCCTTCTTCTTCTTCTTTCTTTCTTCTTCCTGAAGGAAATCTCCAGCCGAGTAGGTACACTCTGGCGGCTGATCTCGACTCTGATACTGTGCAACCCGCACTCCGGTGAGCCGTGTCCCAACGTCGAGCCCGCACTGCCTCTCCCACCGGCCTACTGCAGTCAGTCGACCAACCCGCGACGGCTGATCTCTCCATCCGACCAACCCGCGGCGGCTGATCTCTCCATCTGACCAACCCGCGGCGGCTGATCTCTCCATCCGACCAACCCACGGTGCTCCGACGTCCACTACTCTGACCAAACCACTGTTCTCCAGCCATGAGTCCCCGCGACTCCACCTGCTGCAGCCTGCAACTCCGACGAGCAGTTCTCCGGCCAAGCCCCCTCGATCTCAGACCAACCACCACCACCACCATTGTATCCTCAGTCCAACCACCACCATCGCATCACCCCATCCGACCTCCACCTGCTGTACTCTAGCCAACCCCGGTCGATGCCGCCTCGCCTACGTATACCTCTCCCCCTCTCTTGAGTTTATTCACTGTGTCATTGATTATTAGGGTTTATATTTGTTTATATAATCTGGTGAGTTATGTTTAGTTAGGGTTATTGACATATAATATGTTTATGGTTAGGGTTCTTGATATATATGGTTTTGTGTACATTAGCTTGGTTTGTGTTTAAATAATGGTTGTGTTGATGTAGTGTAGTATAGATGAGCATGTGATGATGATATGAGATTAAGATTAATGGTGAGTTTAGGGTTTGATCATAACTAGAGGTTATGAATATTAAATGGTTGAAAAATAAATGCTAAATCAATTATTTATGGTTTAAATAGGATTTGATTGAGGATATGAAATATATACGCGAGGATGGAAATTGGGATATAAAATAAGGTTGGATGTTAATGCCATATGAGACGGTTATCCTAATTATTAAATGCGTATTGGTTATTGTTGTTTAGCTGTTTTAAAACTATTATTGAAAATAAAATGATAATTAAAAGGTTGATGGACATTGGGAGCAGGTGATTGATTTTGAAATAGGATAATAATGGATCATGAGTCAGAAGGCCTACCAAGTGATCACGGAAACTCTGACGGTAGCACCTCTAACTCCTTAGTTGTAGCATACCTCGTCTCCTGTCCTAGTCCGTATATTGTGGGGTAATATGCCTCGTCCGAATCTGGAAAGGTACCAGGTCCTCAGAGGAACGTAACAAGATATATAGAAGCATGCCATATATAAATACTGAATAGAATAAATACAATAAAGGGTGTGCTAACCATCTAAGTAAATGCAATGTGAAGACAACTTTGGTACGTAGAGGTAGGCATAGGCATAACGTCCAACACTCCGAAGAGCATGGTATATGTAACGTCCATCATTCTGAAGAATGAGGTATCTGTAATATATATATATGTTCGTATCACTCCGAAGAGCGCAGTATCTGCAATAAAGGGAGTCATTGGATCTGTGGCTCCTTCGGATACGACGAAATCCAATGGGTGTATCCCATACGCCCACTAGCTGTCTTCCCTGTCCAATGTAGATACACTAGTCGAATACTCGATGTGCATACCACGTATCTATATGCCAGTCTCTATAAATAAAATATCCTGAGTTACGTACTAACCGTGATGCATGTCACACGCACCGATAGCTAGTCGAATACGTAGACCCGTATCCCAATATGAATTTATCACAGTGATACGTGTAAGAGTGTCAGGTCTCGGAAGATATCAGAGTATCCTCCCAATGGGGCGAGTCTGCTAGTGACTTGGTCAAGTACACTAATCATCGACGCATCCGTCGACTGCACCCGAGTCAATCTCGGACGCGCACAGTCATATGAAAATAAAGCAATAAGATATCATACAACATGTGCATAATTTAAATTAGACAGTAAATATGGCAAGGTATCTTGCCTGGGTCCTGAAGCTGTGAATGACAATAGCCTGCTCCTGTAGCGTCTCCTGGCTGATCCAAAGACCCTAGACATACAATATAATATAACAAATACTGACATCGGATACTAAACATTAAATACACACGACTACAATGCTATACTTGAATATTGTCGCAAGTTTACGGTTGCTCGAATACAGCATCACGTGTGCACGTAGCTAGGGTGTACATGTATTCTGTCCTCGGTTATCATGTGCCTTGAGACAATAATTATTTAGTTATGGGTTGACAACTATTTCTGCTCTGTGCGAATACATGTCCTTGGTTTCTATGTTCATCATACTTGGTTTATGTCCATATGTCCAGATGAAATACTGGTCCTCGATGACAGGTCTCGTGATTAAGGTATTTGCTAGTTACTAACAAATTCTAAGTTTTATAAATCATCCTGCCATTCTATATATAATTTAGGGTTAACAAAGTTGTGTCCAAGACTAAAATCTCTCGATACGACAACACGACGATCATAAACAAACACGATACTAGGAGGAAGGGTATAGGGTGAATACCTAGTAGGCTGGACGAGGGTCGCCTTGCTGGCTGATCGTCCTCCGCCGAGTGGTGGGGCTCCGGCTGTGTCCGGCGAGCAAGGCAGTGACGGAACAACAACTGCGGTAGCCACAGTAGCAGCAGCAGCTCTAGTTAGCGGCGAGTGAAGGGCCAAGGCGGCGCGGGGGTGACTGTCGACTATGGGAAAGGTGGCGCTCCGCCTGGCAGGGGTGATCGAGGGTGTCAGAGGGGGTCATCGGGAACTGGGCAGTCAGTTTTGAATGGGGGGGCGGGTTTTAATGCGGGATCAGTGATGGCGGTTGCAGACGGTTAGGGTGGTGGTCCGGTGACATGAGGGTAGTGTTGTGGCGTCAGGCGAGGTTCGAGTAGTGGTAGTGGCAGCTTTAGGTGGTGGTGGGGTGGTTGTGAAGCCGGAGGGGGTGAGGGCTCAGTTTGGAGATGGGGAGATCGGCTAGGGTTTGAAGGAAGGGTGAGGAATAATGAGTTAGGGTTTAATATAAGGAGCCTGTATATTTATATAGGGAATTGATGGGCTAGCCTAGGGACTTGGCATGTCCGACTTTGTTGGGGTGGGGCTGGTCCAAACGAAGAGTGTATGTGGGCTTGGTTAAGTTCTGTTTGAGGTAAGGTTTGCCTCAATTTAATTAATTAAATGCAGTGCCCTAGACGTTCTCTTTACCCGAATATCGCGTAGTTAAGATATGACGCAATGACGAGTATCTAAGGTTACTCAATGGTCAGGAGGGGCAGTCTGGCATGTCTACAAAATGTTCGTGACCTTGGGAGAAAGATAATTACTGGTGTGGTGTCCAAATCTCGTAGCAACGGTAATGGGAAAAAAGGCATAAGATTTGACGTACCTTGTTCAAGATTAAATCCAAATTAATCCTAGTCTCTTGATTTAATTCAATTTAACCCTAAATTGGTTGAGGGGGTTTACAGTCACAGCCACGGTCGAGTTTTCCTTTGGTGGTCGACTCGGCCTGTGAAGGCAAACGACCATTGGTTCTACGGGTGTAGATAGGGTAGAATCTTCTTTTGGTGGTCGATTCGGCCTGCAAACACGAACGATCATTGGTTCTGAAGATGCTGAAGGTACCGGAGATTCAGGCGCCTTCTTACACATTTTAACGATGAGGGGCACGGCCGTATCGGGAGTACGAGCCTTGAGGCAAATTCTTATATGCTCTTCGAGTGCTGTTGTGGCATCGTCTTCATCGTCGGCTTCGTTGCCACCTTCATCTTGGCGGACTTTCATGTAGAGGATCGATTCAGAGTAGTAGATCTCGATACCCTTAAACGGATCAACGTCAACGAACTCCGTTTTGACAAAACCGTATTCGTCTACATATTTTAGACACTGGTGGAAGGTGGACAGTACAATCCAGTATTCATGTATCTACGGATGCCCTAACAAGATATTGTAGGATGTATCTACATCAAAGACGTAGCAGGTGACTTCTATTTTTAAGTCATCGATCTGGCATTTTAGGCAGATTTTGTCCAAAGGGTAGCTCCTCCCCTTGTTGAAGCCATTGATGGCAGTATTGGTGGCCGCCAGACGATGCATCAAGATCCCCAGGGTCTGAAGCAAACTTCTAGGGATGATGCTGATCGACGATCCTTGATCAATATGTATTAGGTCTACCTTGATATCGCCAATATATCTTGTGTAGTACAGGGGCCGATCATGCCTATTATTCTTGAGTAACATGTCCTGTTGTGAGAAGGTGATATTGGGTATCGCATCCATGGCATTGTTGCAATATGGACAAGCACAGGATCTTCGGTTGGCGGCTTAATTTGTGCCAGGTAGACATCGGCATTCTGTAGTGCCTCACTCAGGGCAACTCGATTATCTTTAGAGAGCCATAAAATCTCAAATAATGATAATTTTGCAGAAGTATGGGTTAATTGTGCTAAGATGTCAAAATTATAGGGTCTTTCCATCCCTTGTGGTGCATCCTTGCACAATGGCTTATCGAAGCACGTCTCTTTCTGTTTGGACTTGTCCACTGGTAGGGGCTGAGATGGCCCGGGACTAGTGGTGGTAGGTACGACACCGGGGTTGTATCACCGTGCATTGGTTGTTATATTGTGCCTGACCTTGTTGTACCTAGTGCCAGCTCTTCAGTCGAGGAAAAAACTGTGTAACAGGTCTTAGATTTCCTACCTTTTGATTTGGCGGTGGAGGATGTCGCCGGCTGTGTCAAGTCTGGCACGAGGTCGGAATGGACCCACATGACCTTCCTACGTGGGGTGGCAAGAGGTATTAGCCCGGCCGTCTGGTCTCGATCTGGTAGAAGGTTGACAACTTCCATAATCGCCTTAGGGACCGGGACTACTCTGTCTTGGGCTTCCAACGGTAGAAAGTTGCCAAACTGGAGGGACACCATGTTGGCGGCGACCGTCACATCATCGAAGTCAAAAGAAAGAGCCTTGGTGTCTATCAGATGTTGGATGTACCACTTTAGGGGATAGCACTCCTGTGTCGGGTGATGGACGTGGCGGTGGAAGTGACAGTACTTTGGGTTGGCAATCTCCGCCGCCTCAGGCTGATGTCTAACGTCGGGGAGCATAATTTTCCCTTCCTGCATCAGTATGTCGAAGATGGGTTTGACATCAGCATCTTCGAAAGAGTAAGTCTTCTTCAAATTTGGAGGCTCCGCTGGCTTTTGCTCGGGCTTCTTGGTCAAGGTAGTGACCATAGCCTGTTTTCCCTTTCCGTCACGACTGTTATTGCCGCTATTGTTATTGTTATTGCTATTGCTATTGTTGGTACACTTTCCCTTTTTCTCAGTAGTAGGGATATGGATACCCAAGTGCCGAGTGTCCTTGCACTTTTTCTTAGTGTCGACAGTACTAACAATGAATGTTGTTAAGTCTTTGAGCTAGCTCTCGCCCATCCAGAGGATGACTGCTGGGAGTATGTTCTTTCGACAAATCTCTACTAGTGTGGCCTCGAGATTTCCAGGAGGTAACCTTAGTGCGGCCTGTCAGAACCGTTAGATCTAGTTTTGTGTCAGTTCCTTTTTTCTCTAGGCGATGTCCATCAGAGAAGACATCGTTATATCATTTTCTGCCTCATAGAATCTTTTAAGAATAGATGGTTGAGGTCATCAAATGATGAGATACAGTTATCTTCGAGACTAAAAAATCAATCGAAAGCTACCCTCGCCAATAACTCGACGAAGAGCCTGGTAAGAATAGCATCACTGCGGGATAAGTGTCTAGTGGTGATCTTGAAGTAGCTCATGAAGCGGCGAGGGGAGGACTTCCCATCAAACTGGTTAATAATGAAGGGCTTATACTTGGGCGGATACGATATATCCCTTTACTCTATGGGGTATGGTTGCAGCACCCCAAGATCACGGAGTGGGTCCTGGTTGCTCATGGAGTCCAGAGGAGCCCAAATTTCTCGGACCTCCCTCCTTGCTTCCTTAGCTTCATCTCCTGTTGAAGGCGCCGATGAGACAGGTATGAGAGGATCACCGCTTGCGTGTGAAGCGGTCGTATTTGAATCTCCATTTGTCCCGGGGTCCAGGTTTGCTTGCCCGGAGGCTCTTGACGGCTGGGAGGCCATGTTTGCCTTGATCTCCAGCATTGTCTGGGTTAAAGCTTGTATTGATGCACTTATTGTATGCATCATGGCTTCGAGCATCTCGAGGCATTGCCGGTCACTAGGGCCTTTATGGTCGTCTCCAGCCATGTACACCATCCTCACAAGGGAAGAAATGGATGGGGCAGCGGATGTCGTGCTCCCTGTCTCATACCCTTGTAGTGAATAGTTTTCAAGGAGGACGGGAGCCATTGTGTCTTCCTCAGATTCGGAGGGAATACTACCCCTAGCATAGAAGATTATGTCGTCTTGGTGGGAGTAGCTACCCTCCAAAATCTCGGAGTCCGTTTCTTGAGAATCATTGTCTCCTTGGAATATCGGGTTGTTGCGTATGTCCAGGGGGACACTACCCCCAACTTGGGCCACCCCCAGAGGTTCTAAAGAAGAACTACCCCCAGGGGCTGAAAGATTTTTCCTTGAGTGGGTTCCTTGGAAGACGCCTTCTGCAGGTGTCATTGTCAGCCCTCCGAGTAATCGCCTTCGCGATGCTGTGGTAGAGAGCACCAGAATGGAGGTATTTGACTGCTTCCTTCCCTTGGCGGCAGGAAGCTTTCCAGTTGAGTAGCATAAGGCAAAGGGCAACTCATCCTCCTCTGATACTTGCACCTAATCTCCGGGTTGCTGCCAGGTAGGTGCTTTTCGGTGTAGTCGTTGGAAGGCTGACTGCCTATCTATGAGTATTGCTGCTTTATTGCAGCAATAGTTAATAATGATGTTAGCGCAGCTGTGCCTTAGAAAGGGTACGTCTTACATCGCAGTTGTTTCCCTTGCTTTGAGTTTGTGAGAAATTACGTCATACAATTCATGCGAAGGGTGCTTTACCATTGCATCATCTTTTTGAGTCCGGGTATCCCGGGCATACGGATGCGCAGGTGTTACGTTTGCTCCCTGGCCTGGGGTTCATAAACGAACTTGTCCCGAGGAACCGATGGAAGAATTTTGAGACTAACCCTGTCCATTGGTCCCTGTGGGCTGGATGCATAGGTCAGTCCTGTACAACTTTTCGTCATAGGATCGAGTAATAACTAGCGATACCTGTTGGTGGTCGGTCGTATGAGCAGTTGCTTGATCTTGACATGCTCGCACTGTCTTAGATTTCTTCAGCTTAGCTACCACAGGCGCATAGTATAAAGTGTCATGTCCCGGTTCCAAAGATAAGGAACTGAGTCACGTGGCAATGGCCAGCAGCACACTTTGGCAAGCATCCCAATCTAATGGGCCCGTCGGAGTGCACCTAAGTTGTAAAGTACAATAAATAACCCAACACATAAAACATAAATAGAGAATCTAAATCTCATCCACAGGCAACAGATATAAGAGCACATGTAATCACAACTACTAATGTGCAGAAAGGAAATGTCACGAGAAAATGTATCATAGTACAAATACTAGAGTAGTCACACGGTAACAAACCCGCTAGTACAAAATACTGGAATGAAAGTAAGCAATAAGATAACTTGGAACGGCATCAGATAGCTAGATAGTAATACCGTCCCAAGGATAAAGTCACTACCAGAGATCAGGCGAAGTCCTCGGGGATGACCTCGTCCTCGGCAATGGGTCCTGCTGCTGGATACGTACCCGGACCGTCTCCTCTGGGTAATCTTCCTCGCCTAAACCTGGAAGGGAACCAGGTCCTCAGAGGGACGTAACAAGGTACAAAAATACAGCATTCCAAGTATAAAAGAAAGTACAAGTGCAACGACGGGATAATCTAGCATAACCAACTAAGTGAGACACAGTTTAAAGACAATGTTCGACGCGTGGGCTGTCCAAAATAAAACTATAGCTCCGGACACAGAAACACACGGGACGTACCGCAGCTCCGGGCGAAGAGTCACATGGGTGATACGACTACTCTAGATACAGGATCACTACAGAAATAATACATATACATATATAAGTGCGTACAGAGGAGCCCAAACGTCTAGTAACTATCTTCCCCTTCCCAAGCGGTCAACGATTGTGCGCTGAACCTGAACCTCTATCTAGCAGTCTCGTCATACTGTAGTAACTATCAACAACGCGACCCTAAGGTCATCCCAGTCTCCAGTTATGATGTCAGTATCAGGAATACAGGAAATCTGGCACGATAACAGTGTATGAATGTGTCCTAGGGTTACAGTGAAGTTTGGAGATGGAGAGGAGAAGGAAAAGTAGGAGAAGAGAGAATATAAGAAAGGAGATTGCAAGGGTCTTAAACCCTAGGTTGCATCTCATGTCTATTTATATTGATATGCAATACACCCACAATTACTATTATACCCTCATATGATAAATAACAAAATAAAATAACTCTAAAACCCTCGCTCAAGCAGGAGCATATAGATCAGACATGCCCAGCTTGCTACATAAATCAAAAAATGGACCACGAGCAAGTGGTTTGGTGAGGATATCACCTAATTGATCCTCTGACCGAACATAAGGAGTGACAATCGATTTTTTCAGCAACAAATCACGAACAAAATGATAATCCACCTCGATATGCTTTGTGTACTCATGAAACACCAGATTACTTGCGATAAATATTGTCGAATTATTATCACAATACATCTTCATCAAAATAAGAATCATAATTCCCATTTAATAAAGAAGAGACTGCACCCATATCATCTCAGAAGCTCTATGAGCCATCGCACGGTACTCGGTCTCTGCACTAGAATGAGCCACAACATTCTGCTTCTTACTACGCCACGTGATAAGATTGCCACCCACAAACGTACAATAGCCAGAAGTAGACCTCCTATCACTGTGACTGCCTGCCCAATCAGCATCACTGAACCCAGTTACCGTAAGCAACTGAAAAGGTTTGTACAACAAACCCTTTCCAGGTGCACCCTTCAAGTATCGAAGAATGCGAGAGATAGCCTCCCAATATGATTGGCGAGTTCGATCTTTGGGGATACCGCCCCGAACCCTGTAATCAGGGGCTACCGCCCCCGAACCCCTGTCGAACTCACGGCCGAGTTTGATCGGCCCTGTCGTGGATGGGATGTACTTACAAATATATGCTCCGATATCATAATCTGTCATCAACTCTAGCCAGCGCCTCTGTCTCATGTTGAGGTCCTTCTGCGTGTAAACATACTTCATACTTTTATGATCTGTCTAAATCTCAACACGCTCTTCATAGAGGTAGTGTCGCCATAGTCTTAGTGTAAATATCACTGCAGGTAGCTTTAGATCGTGCGTCGGATAGTTCTTCTCATAAACTCTCAGTTGTCTCGATGCGTAGGCTATCACTTTGCCGTGTTGCATCAGTACACATCCTAATTTGCTCCCAGACACATCACTGTACACTATAAATTCTTCCGATCCTGAAGGAAGTATCAAAATTTGTGCTGATGTCAGATGCTTCTTCAGCTCATCGAAAGCCGTTTGACACTCTTCGGTCCAGATAAACTCCTCGCCTTTACGCGTCAGTCGCGTCATAGGCGCAGCAATCCTCGAAAAATTTTCTACGAATCTCTGATAATATCTGGCAAGTCCGAGGAAACTCCTAACCTCTGTAACTGATGTAGGGGTAGGCCACGTCTCTACTGCAGCTATCTTCTCCCGGTCAACTGATAGTCCATCTCCGGTGATTATGTGTCCCAGGAATGGTACTCTATCCAAGCAGAACTCACATTTGCTAAGCTTGGCGTACAGCCTCTCCTGCCTCAGCATCTCTAACACAATCCTAAGATGTCTCTCGTACTCCTCTTGGATCTTGGAATATACCAAGATGTCGTCGATAAATACCACCACAAACTTATCTAAGTACTAGTGGAAAACATTATTCATCAAACTCATAAATATTGTTGGCGCGTTGGTTAAACCACAAACAACATGACTAAAAACTCATAGTGCCCATACTTCGTCCGAAAAGCCATCTTCGAAATATTCTCTCTTCGTACCTTGATCTAATGATAGCCGGATCTGAGATCGATCTTCGTGAATATACATGCACTACTAAGCTGATCAAATAAATCATCGATGCATGGTAGTGGATACTTGTTCTTTATCGTTACAGCATTTAATGCCCTGTAATCGATATACAAGCATACCGTCCCGTCCTTCTTCGGTACAAATAAAATGGGTGCTCCCCATGGAGATACACTAGCCCGTATGAAACCCTTATCTAAGAGATCATCTACTTGGACTTTCAACTCAACCAACTCCTTCGGTGATAGTCTATAAATGGGGGAAGTAACTGGCTCGGCTCCGGGAGTCAACTCTATAGTGAACTCAATCTCTCTGTCAGGTGGCAGGCTTGGGAGATCCTCTAGAAACACATCCTCAAACTCTAATATAAAGTGAGGGTATATCGGTTCACCTTCTGAAATGTATGTCTCTAGGTTAGGTTGGACACCATGCTCTCGGGCTACCCAAAGAAACTCAAACTCGGGGTGATCTGCGGGTCTAAATATGACACAACCACGTCGGCAATCTAGCGTTGCATGGTATTGGCTCAACCAATCCATGCCTAGGACAATGTCATAGTCCGGCATGGAGAAGACCAAAAATTGGGTACGCATCTCTCGCCCGTAGACAACTACTGAACATGATCTACAAGTGTCGCTAACAGTTACTATTCCACCTCCCGTAAGAATCCTCATAATCTTCGGAAGGGGTGCAGTGGCTATTCTATGGATGGCCACAAAACTAGCAGCTATGAAAGAGTGTGTGGCACCAGAATCAAATAAGACTACTGCTGGTAATGAAGCTACTAAGATAGTACCTACGATCACTTCTCCGGCTGTCTCCGTCTCCTTTATAGTCATCGCATAGGCCTGACCATGTCTCGGTGTCGGTGCCCTCGGCTGCTGTTGTCGAGCCTGCTGGAATCGATCTGCCTATGGGGCCAAGGGTAGCCTCCTATAATTTTCCCTGGTGCTGGTGGTCGTAGTGCTCCAACTCCTGCATAAGGCAGCCTCGGTCCGGGAGGCTGCTGATAAGGCCTCGATGCTGGTAAGGCTGGCCGATGAACCATCTGTACTGGAGCCCTCTGGTCTGGACAATCTCGGACTGCATGCTGGTCCGACCCACATCTCAAACAAGTGCCCAGCCTCCACCGACAGTCCCTCAATAAATGTTCTTTCTTGCCGCAGTAATGGCATGTGGGAATAACAGCTCCCTGCAGGGGTGTTGCTCTATGCTGCTGCTGCCTTACCAGTGGACGCTTCACAGGTCCTCCCTGCGGGGCTCGAACTGTTGATGACGATGCACAGGAGTGCTTCAGGCTAGCCTCCATCTTGTTGATGCGGTCCTGGCGTCGTGCTGCTAATAATACATCGGAGTAGGAGGTGGGGGCTATGGACCCGATAAATCTCTGCGTCTCGAAACTCAGGCCTTTATAGAACTTTTCGGCCTTCGCCTCCTCGGTAGGGATCAGGTACGGTGCAAATCTGCTTAGGCGGAGGAACTCAGCATTGTATTCCTCTACACTCATACTTCCCTGCTTGATGTTCTGAAATCTATCCTGAAGCTCTGCTCGGGCAATGGAGGGTATGTATATCTCCTGGAAGAGCCTAGAGAACTCTTTCCACGTGATCCGGTCTGGTCCCAAATGTTGCTCCTCTGAGAGCCACTAGTGATGAGCGTTGCCAGTGAGCTACATCCTGACGGCAGTCATCCATCGGTGCCGGAGGAGGTCGGTAGCCTCCAGCTGGTACTGAATGCTGGTGATCCATGCATGGACCTTCGTTGGCTCTTCTGTGCCAGCAAAAGGTTGTGGCATCATACGACGAAAGTCTATGACAGACCCCATCGTCAACTGGTATGCTGGTGGTGACGCTTGCCCCAAGGCCGTCACGATACTCTCCCTCAAGGTCTCAGCCTGGCATTGTTGGGCCTGCTGCTGGACCTGCTGCTGGGCCTGCATCATCGCATATACCATCTGAAACATCTGTGTCCCATCCATGGGTTGCCCTGCAGGGAATGGCATATAGGGCATCTGGGGAGGTAATGGTGGAGGTGGGGGCAACTGTTGCTCCTCCTGTCTCGGGGTCCTCTGATCCTCAGGTCCTGCCTGATGCGAGTCTGATGCCCGTCCGAAGGCACCTCTAGCTGCCCCGATGACTGTCCCAGGGGAGCTGGAGTCAACAGAAGAACATGCCACAATTCTGGTTCCCCGGATGATCCTGCGTCACGGGGAACATCACCCGGCTGCACGACGCATCCGCTGCGGAGATTCATAACTCTGAAAAGAAGTCATGACTGCGATCAGCGTTGAGGAAATAAATAAGATACAATTTGGTAAAAGAAATCAAGATAGAGGTGTCATGTGAAGGTTTCAAACTTGTAGATAAGATTTCCTAATATCTATTCCTAATTTGTAGGCTCGCTTGGCACAGTCAGGTGACCAAGACAATTTAAATTGGACCTGCATGGGCCACCACAAAAACCTTGTCATGCCCCAGTTCCAAAGATAAGGAACTGAGTCAGGTGGCAATGGCCAGCAGCACACTTTGGCGAGCATCCCAATCTAATGGGCCCGTCGGAGTGCACCTAAGCTGTAAAGTATAATGAATAACCCAACACATAACACATAAATAGTGAATCTAAATCTCATCTACAGGCAACAGATATAAGAGCACATAGAGGTAATCACAACTACTAATGTGTAGAAAGGAAATATCACAAGAAAATGTATCATAGTACAAATACTAGAGTAGTCACACGGGAACAAACCCGCTAGCACAAAATACTGGAATGAAAGTAAGCAATGAGATAACTTGGAACGGCATCAGATAGCTAGATAGTAATACCGTCCCAAGGATAAAGTCACTACCAGAGATCAGGTGAAGTCCTCAGGGATGACCTCGTCCTCGGCAATGGGTCCTGCTGCTGGATACGTACCTGGACCGTACTCCTCTGGGTAATCTTCCTCGCCTAACCTGGAAGGCAACCAGGTCCTCAGAGGGACGTAACAAGGTACAAAAATACAGCATTCCAAGTATAAGAGAAAGTACAAGTGCAACGACGGGGTAATCTAGCATAACCAACTAAGTGAGACACAGTTTAAAGAAAATGTTCGATGCGTGGGTTGTCTAAAATAAAACCGTAGCTCCGGACACGGAAATACACGGGACGTACCACAGCTCCAGGCAAAGAGTCACACGGATGATACAACTACTCTAGATACAGGATCACTATAGAAATAATACATATACATATATAAGCGCATGCAGAGGAGTCCAAACGTCTAGTAACTATCTTCCCCTTCCCAAGCGGTCAACGATTGTGCGCTGAACCTGAACCTCTATCTAGCAGTCTCGTCATACTGTAGTAACTATCAATAACGCGAACCTAAGGTCGTCCCAGTCTCTAGTCATGATGTCAGTATCAGGAATACAGAAAATCTAGCACGATAACAGTGTATGAATGTGTCCTAGGGTTATGATATACACAGGTACGTACATCGAGGTGTTACGAATATCTAGCATTCGTTACGAGACGTTACGACGAACGTCTGCACCCGGTTGTGATCCGGACGCGAAATAACGATCTTAGTCAAGCATGCGCATAATATATATAATGAAACAATAAATATCTGGTAACTGAAATACAGGGTGGCAAGGTACACTTGCTTGGGTCCGGCTACTGAAGATGGAGATCTGATACAACATCCAAATCCGCAGGTCCCATAGTACCTAGAGTCGAGATACAAGCTCAATTAATAAACTATCACGAAGCTGAAATTAGATGTGACACACGTCTAACATATGTTCAAACTCAGTTACAACTCACATGGACACGAAGCTACAGGGTTGACTAAGGTTGACTAAGGGTATGTACATCTAATCCAATTAATCATCGGTACATAATCATCAAACAAATCCTCCATCTTACTATATTCATCACGATATTCAGTTAATCAAACCCTGATCAAATCCTCATTTTTACCTCATTGTTCACAGACGTTATCCCGCATATTTTTAAATGTCATCCTTAAAACAAATAATTAATAATTATCTAAACCCTCAATTTTCAAATATAGTCCATAAATTATTTGAATACTGCTCCCCAATAATCTAGCCATTCCTCAAATAGAATCATTATTATTTATCAGCCCTCTATATCTGATTAATGGTTTAATATCACTCTCATATTTTCCCAATACTTTAACCTGTTCCTCAATCATATTCAGTATTTTAATATCGCATCCTCATCTCACAATAATTAACCTGCTCCTTAATAAATTCATTACTATGCATGTAACCAAAGTACGTTATACTCTAAGATTCACATCCAGCATAAAAACCCTAAGTGTCAACCCTGTATTTAACCAATAATTCCATAAATTTAAAATGAAACCAACCCTAAAACTCAACATATATAATCCCTAATTATGTTATCACCATGACCATGTATAGAACTACACCCTAAAACTAATAAACCAAATAACAATGCAAACCACAAATCCACATAGGTAAAGGGGAGGGGTTTACCTTGGCTGTGAGGTGGTTGCTAGCCGGAGGGTGGTCGTGGGGTGGTGCTGCTGGTGGTGAGGGGTGATGTGTGGTGGTGCGGGTGGAAGTATGGTGGTGCGGGTGGAAGGGTAGTGGTGCAGGTGGAAGTGTGGTGGTACGGGTGGTGTGAAGTGGTGATGCTGGTGGTGTGTGGATGACCAGAGGATGCGGGTGGCGTGGGGTGGTGAAGGGTGGCCGGAGTGTGGAGCCCAGCCGAGGTGGTGGCAGTGGTGACTGGAGATAGAGGTGGTGGTGAAGAGTGGTGGTGCGGCTGGTGGTGGAACGGGGATGGCACAGCGGGTGGTTGCAACTGGAGGATGTCGGCAATGGTGGTGGTTCAGGCCGGAGATAGAGGGAGGTGGCGAGCAGGTGGAGTATGGTGGTGACAGCCGCTGGAGGAGGTTGGCGACAGCGAGGTCGGGTGGCCGGAGTTAAGGCCGGAGGTGGTGATGTTGCAGGGAGTGTCGGCCGAGGGTGGAGTGGTCACACAAAGAAGAAGAAGTTGAGAGGAAGAAGAAGTGGAGAGGAAGAAGAAGAAGAAGAAGAAGAAGAAGAAGAAGAGGAAGAAGAAGAAGAAGAAGAAGGAAGAAGAAGTGTGGAGTATTCGACTGGTAGTAAAGAAAAGGGAGAAGAAAGAAATGGGGTAGGGTTTTCTAGGTTTGGGGATTAGGGTCGGCATGGGGAGATGGGGAGTGATGGAGATGTTTTATAGGAGGGGGTGTTAGGAATGGGTGGTGAGGATGAGCTCCAAATTCAAATGGATGGCTCAAATTTCATATGAAGGAAATTGCTCATCCAAAGGAGAGAGAGTGGTGAGGTTGGACCGGTCAAGGGAAAGGGGGCTTCTTCATTTGGTCTTGATCAATGAGGTTATGACATATATTATAATATTTGCAAATAAGCCCCTTAATTTTGGGTATTTGCATAAACACATGAAATGATACAAACTTTGTGGGAGAATTGGTGTTTGGTATTTGGTATTTTGTAGGGTGAGGGGGTGTTGTACGTTTTGCATGGGCTTAATTAAAGGGGGTATTAGAATTAAATTGGGATTAAAATGGGATTAGTCAAAGTTGGTATCCCCAATTTAATTAGAATAAATTGTCATGTGCTCTTAAATTAAATGGAGGCACATGGGGTCTCAATTGGGAGTGATACAAAGGTCATGAAAGGTGTAAACTTGGTGTCAGTCTTGGACCCTTTAATTGGTTCGGCTCAACGGATTGAGTTGGTGTCTCAAAATTGATGACAACGACACAGGTGCGCGATACAGGATTAAATAATAGAATTTGGATATGGGAAGTTGTGCAATTAAATTAGAGCACAAAGGATTATGATTTTGAGTGACGGGAAAGTCCGACGCCTAAGTTGGCATGTCAAGTCTAGAATGCAATAACTTGTTAGAAATTATAGGCTGATATTGGGCTCCGAATATTGCAACAACGGTAGGGCGTGCCAAGGGTTTAATTAAAGAATCAGACTTCTGCATCCTTAATTCTAAACCTCAAACATCTGCTGCTAAACCAAAATTTTCTAACCCATAACCAGACTATCTATAGAAATAAATAAGGGGGTTTACATAAAGAGTCTACTTTTGGGTTTTTACCATTCTAAGTGGATCGCATAGGATCTGTGCTGCATGAGATACGGTCGAAAACAGAGGTTCTGTTGCTATTGGGGCCGGATATAGCCTGCCATCTGCGGTTGTAAGTTGCTGCTGCATGGACAGTCTTATACGACCTTTCTCTTGACCGCATAGAAGCTGCCTCAGTACCAGGACGTCTGGCATCATAGTATTTTCCTCTGCCAGAGTTAGGATGCTGAACAGTCTCTACGTCAGCACGGGATGTCGTATAGATGTGGACGTTATGGGTTTTCGTTCGACGACCGTCATGGGCAACAGAGTGAGAGGCTGGAAGCGTCTTCTCTGAAGCTGGGTGGGGCACAGCGGCCTTGGACACCCACGTTCTACGGGTCTTCGAGTGGGGAGCACCCTTTAAGTTGGAAGAGGTTGCCACAGAGACAGTGGCCGCATGATGTGCGGTCCTTGCAGCATGGAGAAAGACGGGGACCTCATGCTCCGTAGTTGGGTGAGGCTCAGAGGGCTTTACCACCCACGTCCTGCGGGTCTTCTTGCGCTTTGCTTGCTTTGGAGAAGGACCTGAGCTATCCCCGGAAAGCATGTCCTCGAACACTTGCTGGTCGAAGCGAACCACCAACATCTTTTGTATCGAGTCAAGCTTTACCGCATCTGACTGCGTTACTAACTTCTTATCAGAGAAGAAGGAAGTTTCCAGCAGAGTCGCCACCATATTTGCCATTTAATATCAAAACAAGAACTGGGTGAACTAGATTTGATTAACAAACTAAGAGAGTACAAAGAAGAGTCATAGGAGATAATCTAAGTACAAATTTATTTTTTGGGGGGTGACGATGGAGGGTTAGGAGTGTAGCAACTCTCTTTACTCCATGGACGATCTGATACGGAGCTCTTCTCTCTCTCTTGAGTGTTGATTCGCATATAGCCAACCATTTGTCCGGGTCTGGTACCCTACTATTTATAGTTACATTTGTGGCCATATAGATTTTGGGCCGCATGGATGGCGGGGTTGGCCACGTGTCCCTTCTCAACGGAAGGGTGTTACAGCTATGCACAGGAATCAGAGCTCCGCTGCTATCACAACCCGCACCCGATATAGGGGCACGAGTACGCGGGTACGTCCAGCCTACGTCGCAGCATCGGCAGTAGTACGTTGTCTAGGTCACAATACTATCTAATCAATCTCACACGAATATCTAACTCCATAAGGAGACACAGGTATTATAATATAATATAAAAATACTCATTCACAAAACTAAAGCACGATAAGATATCGAAGAAAATAAATAATTAAAATGCAACACAAGTCTAAATAAAAATAATCTAACTCAAACAATAACATCCGAGTCTCAAAATATGTCAGAAATAAATCTGGTACCAAAACTCTGCTAAAAGAAACTAACTGAATAACTAGTGATCCCGGCTAGACCTTCCGGAATCACACCTGGGCTACAAGGTCCAAGGCTACAGCTACTCTTCCTATGGTCCATAATATGTCAGACACCAGTCTTCTAAGTCGCAGTCTGGAAAAATATATCCAGTTAGGATTGGAACGAAGTATAATCCAATAACAGTTCCAATTAATTGACAAGAACTATAAAATAATAAATAGATGATGCTATATACTGAGAGAAAATAATAAATAGATGCAATGGCAAATAGTAAAGAGAACAGGCAATAGGCAATATGGTATAGTCAGTACATATATGAAATGAAGAGAAAGAGCTACAATATCCTATACAGGGTAATGTAGTATATGAAACTGAAATAAAGAACTGTAACTATGCTAAGTATTTGAAATATTAGTCAATCATGTGATCGGCTTGGGACAAGATCAGGCTTGTTATATATGATTAGCTATGATACATGTGAGGTCATACTAACCATCTGGTTAGCTATGATGCGAGTAATAGTCAGGCTAATCATATATAACAGGCTATGAGGCATGTAAATGGTCAAGCTACACCCGACGTGATGTGTGGGGTGAGCTATGATGCATGTAAAGTGGGGTATGATCACATAATCTGCTAATATTTCACTCGCCCCCAACTAGTACAGTGGATCCAACTATAACACGTTACGATACACGATCAATGTCCAATATATCAAGTACGATGTCTAATATCAATGTCGTATACAATTTCAATACAATAACCAATATAACATCTCATGACTGTAGATCCAATCTATATACTAGTCCGTGTAGCACAGTGTCAAGAATCAGATGTAACATTTCTAAATACTTGAATTATAGAAATTATCAAATAACAAAAATTATCAGAGAATGTACTCGTCTATGGTCCTGAGCTGGTGTCACACCCCAGTCCTAAAATATGTAGGACTAGAAATACGTAAGCATGCCAGCCGTATGTATATGGCACCCTGCTTTGACCTAAAATTATCGTTTTACCCCTATATCCAAATTGGACGAAAGGGTAGTATTTTCTAGCTATTTCGCTTATTCTGGGAACGTTGGTGATATTTATTTCAGCATCCGGAGATGTTCATTCTGATGCCATAGTTCTGATCCCTTGTGCTTGACGTTTGGACGCTTATACTTCGCAGCTTTCTTGCCAGGCAAGTATACCTTGCCAAATTGCTTACAGTAGTTTGCATGCATATTATATTTTTATATATTCATTATATATGTGTTTTCTTTCAGTCATAATTATATACTATATATATTGACACACACTTGACACGTAGTATCATGGGAGGAAGGGACAATCAGTAGACGTATGGGCTACCCACTCTGGTAAACCGTAGTAACTAGCATGCACTATGGTAGTTGTGTCACGCCGGTCGCTACCCTCAAGGTATGTCAATTTCTGGTATCGCGATGGTCGCTACCCTCAAGGTATGACGGCTTCTGATGTTCATGGACATGTGTGTAAGTTGTGAGATAGATAGAGTATCCTACACCTACCCATATGTCAAAATGGTTGTCCTTATTATGCATATTCATATAGATTGTCTAGTACAGCGTACTTATATATTTTTTGTCTATTATGCATGTTTTACTGTATTCAATTGGCATGCTTCTATGTATCTTGTTACATCCCTCTGAGGACCTGGTCCCTTTTCAGGTGTAGACGATCTTGACTATTCGCAGGAGCACGGATCAGGACTTGCTACTTATCTCTCTTTCGAGGAGGTCTTCTCTTCGAGTCTCATTGTTCATTAGATGTACTTATGTGGTTTCTCTTATATTCTAGTTTGGTAGTGGATTTGTCTCCACCCAACTACTTGTTCTTATTAAGCATTTTATACTTGATTCAGTTATATAGTTGATTGGTTATTTGACTCTGTGGATGAGATTTAGTTATGCCCTATGACTTATGACATAAATCTATACCACTTGTGAATTATTATTCATAATACAGCGTACGTATGTGATATGGTTTTCATATATTAGAGTTGCCATATACATACGGCTGGCATGCTTATGTATTTCTAGTCCTACGTATTTTGGAACTGGGGCGTGACAGCTGGCAATACCAATATCCTGCTCCCGAAGTCTCGCAGGATGATCCAATGGTCCTATATATATATAATATAATAATAATATAACATCAGTCGTTACACTAGCATACACACAAACACAATTACACTGCACCTATAACTAACGCAAGGAGGTGATAACTGGTCAACTAGCAGGGTCAAGTGTGCACTTCTAAATGCACAGGTGTCATGTCCTCGAATATCATGTACAACAAGACAAACAACTAACTTAACACAATGTTCAATATCCAAATCCCGTGTAGCACTAACACATGGCCTAGTAGGTGAGGGTACACAAGGCAGTGAGTTACCAAAATACGTTAATATATAAATATATAGTACCTATACATATTATATAGTATTACCCATTACTTATTTATACTAATACACCTAGGTCTACACAACATATAGAATATGTGACACCCACTACTAACAACCAAATTCCCGTAACGTAAATAATAAACCCAATTTCCCATAAAGTAAATACTAAACCTAATTACTATTAAAGTAATTACGAAACCTAATTATTATTAAACCTAATTACTATTAAAGTAATTTCTAATACTAAATACTAATCATACATGCACACACACACTAGTCACTAGGGTTCACCCAAACGCAGTGTCACGCAATAAAATAACATGAAAGAAGAGAGGACAGGTTCAAACCTCGGTGTACGCATGATCGAGGAGGGTAACGCTGACTGGAGATGGTGCTCGGGCTCCGGCGGGGTGAGATGGGTCGAGGGTGATCAGTGAACGGTCGGGGAGAACTGTTCAGCTTCGACGAGGGTGGTCGCGTGTCGTAGGAAGATGCTGGACTATCGTGGTATAGTCGGGGTGGCTCGGTGGTAATGACGAGGTGGTGGAGGGATGGCTGTGGGTTCGACGTGTGGCAGTATCGATAAACTGGAGGCTGTGGGTCGACGGTGACTAAAGTCAGGGTCAGAATGGTGGTGGTGACGATGGTAGAGACAATGGTGGTGATGTGTTAATGGTGGCGGTGGTGTAGATGATGATGGTGATGATGATGAGGATGATGATAAGGATGACGATGGAGGTTGACGATAATGGAGGCTGTCATCGGTGGCGGTGGTGATGATGATGTGGGCGGTTCAGTCGGCGGTCGAGAGTGGGAAAGTCGGCTGCTATGAGGTTACAACCGGCTGCTGCTCAGGCGGAGTGGTGCCGTAAAGTCAGATTGGAGGCGGTGGTAATGGGGATATCAACGATAGGAGATGGGAGGAGTCAAGGATAGAGGTATTATCATGTCGGGATGGAGGCGGTGGTGCTACTCAGGTGGGGTCGACGTGGGGAAGATGACTGTTGTCGGTCAGAATTGATGGCCGAGAAGGGATGGCTGTGGCGAGGTCGTCGAGGATCAGTGGCTTGCTCGGTGGGGTCGACTGCTCGTCGTAGTGGCTACTGTCCCGGCGTGAACAGTAGAGGGGAGGAAGGTATTGATGGTTAGGGTTGGTTTAGGGTTTATAGTTTGAATATTGAAAAGGGATGGTGATGATGATGTAGAAAAATAATGGGGAGGTGATTGTTTTTGTATGAGGGAGAAGAGGGGGTGATGAAAACCTAGGATTAGGGTCGGCCATGCCTCCTAGGGATTGGGGTTGGCTTGTTTTTCATGAAAGAAATTGATTGCTATGATGGTGTTGGGTTGAATGGAGGGCCAAGATGACTAAGGGGTGATATTTGAGTGTTGCACACTCCAAAATAAATGAAAATATATGCATGTGACCGTTCAAAGAAGAGGGAAGGTGATTCTTCATGTGTTGGGTCCAATGGGAGGTGGACACCTCACTGCACTTTTGCATAAAAGTCTCCAACATTTGAAAAATTGTACAAAAGTGGGGTTTTGGGATTGAATGAGGAAAAATACCATGTTTGGTGTGATGTAGTAGCTAAAAAGGGTGTGTGGTATTTAGTATGAACCTTGAGGGTGTGAATGGGGGTTTAGTTTGGTGTTGGGTCTAGTTTTGGGTTGAGTTGGGTCCTTACACCAATTTAATTAAAATTAATGTAAGCGGTGTTATTAAATTAATTGGAAGTGCATAGGGTTAAAATTAGGTGGGACACAAGTGTCATGGACATAGAAGACTCAGAATAGAATATTATCATAATTTAGATTGCACAAAATGGGTCAAGATTGTGTCTATAATTTTGATTGGAACGCACAAAGATACAAAGTTAGATTTATCTAGAATTTATAAAATAACGTCTGTGACGAATATTGTTAGACTAAAATGAAGCACAAAAGGGCATATTTATGAGTTACACAAAGGTCAGAATAGAAGACTGGCACGTCTAGGACAAGGGTGTAAAATTTGTTGGAAGACAAAAGCTAGTGTAGCATTCTAAATATCGAAGCAACGGTAAGGTACAACAATTGGATAAAGACACAGTAATGAAATATAATCCCCCATAAATAAATCCCAAAATAATACTAATTAAATCCATATTCCTATATTATGGTCAGGGGTTCATCTAGTGGTTTTCTAGGTCCAGTCCACTAACTTATGCATTAATAAACATTATATAATATATATATATATATATATATATATATATATATATATATATATATATATATATATATATATATATATATATATATATATATCATGTAATTAAAAAATAAAATATACACAATACTTATAATAATTAAAAGACAAAAATACCCCTATTTTAGAATGTGGTAGTGACAAGTCTAACCCCCTTAGAAAAATTTTATCCTCGAAATTTAAGACACCTTGTCTCTCTCTGTCGAGTCATAACCTCTTCATTAATCTCCACTCTGGTCAAACCCCCAAAAACCAAGGTCTAACAAATCCTACCTACAGTCATACAATATGCAATCTAGGTAAAACATGCATAGTTATGGTCTCTTTTATCATGGTATTGTAGTCTCTGTCAGGGTGTACTACTAACTACATTCTAACAAGAAAATTACTGATATAAGCTACGGTACTAAGGAATCAATCAATCAATCAAATAGATGGAAAGGAACAGAAGGAAAGAACAGAATAGAACCTGCTAACACAACCATAGATTTAATGATGCATCCAAATTTTGATACCCCTATCCCTTTGGTACCACTGTTTTTACTGCAAGCACAATCACTGCTAGCTCTCTTACCTACTGCAATTATTATACTAGTTGTTCTTATCACTCAAGTGCACGCCAAGTACAACACAGCACACTAAGTACTTCTCCCTCTAATACAACTCTAGATGGACACCCAAGTCAGTTTATAGTGCCATCTCAGACATGCTCAAGCCAACAGATCCTTACACATGCACATCCTCTACTCATATACTAATACACATTTCTAACCCACATCTATCTAAGTTTACATATATATACTCACAGTCTCTAACACTCAAGGTATACACAAATACACCAATTGTCTACACCCCTCAACTGTGTACTGAAATTTGTACTGCTTAGATTACTTGCACTATTACTTCCAATAATTTTCTATCCATATTAACTGATACACCAATCTAATATTATCATACGAAGTACTTACTGTTACTAGCATAATTCTCAACTAATCATTGATATAGAAATACTAGCACAATTGGTATAGTAACACTAGCTTCATCATTAGATTATCTCATCACACTCACTAGAACTCATGATCACTTGCACTAGTTATTAACTTCTATAATACACATGCTTTACTTCACTCCCAAAGGCAGATATATGGTTCTATATCTCTATTGATGTATAAGTATCTCCCCTTAACCTTTTACAGACTGATACACTAATCAGTGATACACTTCATACCTTCTATGACCAATCTTGATATTTCTCAACCCATGACACACTATTGGAAATTTTTTTAATACTCATGCTCCCACTTTCATGAACTCCCACACTGACACTCATCACCCACTGTGCATCCTGGACATAATTTCTAGACACTCTTCTATCTATTGCTTCTAACCCATCACTAGCCTCAATATTAGGTGATGCATCCACCATTAGTCATATACCGGTACACTCATATCTAATCACATCATGGCCCTACTTTTATCTGTAACACAAGTCTTACTACTTAGCACAATGTATTCTTATTTCCTCACACTCTCCTATCCACTTATAGGTACCCTCCTACTATGGCACACTCATTAATATTCTTTATGCATATACATTTCTTTACTCTTGACATACCCAAGTATCAACCACCAAATTGAATATCATGCTCCATTAATTTTTAACATAATTTTCTTGATACTTAATTGTTTACATGGATCACCCAACTATATAAATTTATGACTATCCAGAACTGGCATGCTGACTCTGATACTAACTCCTGGAACCCTCACTAATACTCTTTACTCCCACTTCTACCTATAGTACCAATACTAACTATAATGACACCTATCAGAGAACTATTGCTACAAGGTACTATGATATGGGTTATCTCTAGATTGATATCTATTGCTCACATGTCCAACCAAGAAACACTTACAGACTCACAAGCCAGACTCCCAACAGTCAACACTGATACTCAAGACACAGACCTAATTGCAAGTCACCAATTATCACACTAACAAGGAATCCTAATGGAAAGAAGCTCTATAAGGAACTGGACTAAGGACTGAAGGTATCTCTACTGCTAGCAAAGAAAATGATAGAACAAGGTCCTATAATAACAGAAGTGGATAAGTATTGAGATAATACTTTAAGAACCAATTTAAGATACAACATGATAATCATACACGTCTGTCCAAAAATTATGACACTCAGAATCCTCGCCACGCCAGTAAGCATAGCTGCGATAAACGATAGGTTCCATAACTTAGGTATGCAACTCTATAATCACATCATCTAGAATACTCACCACGCCAACCGGTTATGGTTGCAAGAAACTCTAAATTTCATAACTAAGATATGTACATCCCAAGTTAGGTTCCTACGTTTCTACTACGACGGCTAATGTGGCTGCGATAAACTCTTGGCTCCATAACCAAAGCAGATGTTTCACCTTTCTCACTGTCCTCATCAACATATGTCATCAGATGATACCATAATTTAGTCCGTAAAATTCATCTCGATATAAAATCAAACTCAACAACGACACTAAGAATTAAATTTAACAACTGATCAACAAGAATCAAATTCAATAACAACAAGTGAGAACGAACGAACCTTTTATCCCATCACTTGCAGTATCGGTCTCCTTGACCGTCATCGCTGTCACTACCGTATTTTCTAAGAAAGGATATTTTGGTTATTTCATAATTAATTAAATATTGTGTATATTGAATATTTATTTATTATATTATTTATTTATTGTTAGCATGTTAGATTTATTTTTGGACTTGTGTTAGTGGACCTAACTAGTTTAGAATAGATCCATGGACCAAACATTTAATTTTAGTTAGATTTGAGCCCAATAATTAGAAGTCCATTTATTAGGAGGATGATTAATTAAGTTAAACCCATTAGACTAGAACCTTCCCTCCTTAATTAATTTCTTCATGAGAGGCCCCAAGGGGTATTTTAGACTTTATATAGTAGCTTGAGGGAGGGGGCAAGTGAGGCCTATATAAAGGAAATAAAAACTTTCTCTCTTCATTTTCTATTCCAAATCAAGATCTAGAATTTTCCTCAACCAAATTTTATCAAATCTCTACCAAATTTCCTCCAAATTCCTTCCTAAATCACCATTGGAGACTAGAAGAGCAAGGATCTAGAAGGAGGAAGCAAGGATCTACAAAAAGGAGCAAGGATCTACAAGTTGAAAGCCAATTTCACCAATTTTGGAGATTTCATTAGAAATCCATCTCCCAATAGGTATAATTTAGTTTTTCCCCTTAATTTAGGTTCTAAATCTGATATTTAACCATAAGAAATTAACTCATATGCATAGGCTGCCCATAGGATTTGGTTTTGTGTTCATAGGAGGCCTATTGAGAAAGTTATGGTGCTTTTTGTGTCAATTTTGGGGGAATTTCGAGATTGACAATTGTTGTGTGTGTCAATTGGTCCAATAGATCAATTTGGCATATGCTTGTGTGTTTAGGGCTAGTGTCATATCCATAATTGGGTACGTGTAGGTCGCATCCCATCAATTTGGTGATACATGTTGATTTGGGGGTTTTTCCTACGATACGGGACTTTGAGCATGTCATATTTTGACACGGACACATAGATTTGTATTTGACTCTTCGTATTGTTCATAAATAATATATATGACTTGTTCGTGTCCTTCGGGATACGTTTGGATGTGTGGTGGACTCGTGTCGCATGTGTATCCTAGATCTAGTGGGATACGGGGTGATACGTTACATGTGTGTGCTATTTAATTGTAGATCTATTTTCTCTTGTGTTCTTAGCCTTGGTATTGTTTAATTATATATAAGTATATATATACATATATTATTATTATATATATTTATGTATTAAATATCATAGATCTATATATATATATTATATATATGTGTTATATATTTATGTAGTTATTATTCTACATATGTAAGATCTACTGATTATTGTATATATATATATATATGGTTGTTATGTATATATGTATATGGTGGTGAATATATATTATATTTATGTAATATTGTGTCTTAGATCTATGTACCTATGTATATACTATATGTGTATATTTATTATGTAGCTATTTCTTCTACATGTAAGATATATTATATATATTGTAGTATATATATATATATATATATATATATATATATATATATATATATATATATATATATGTATGTTGTGGTTATGCATTATGTATATATATAAATATATAAGTGGTTATATTATACTTATATATATATATATATATATATATATATATATATATATATACATATATATATATATATATATATATATATATATATATATATATATATATATATACATATTATTGTATGATTATATATACGTACACACACACACACACACACACACACACATATATATATATATATATTACTATGTATGTGTGTGTATGTTACATATAGTTATTATGTACATATATATGTATGGGTGTATGTATATTCATTAGTAGTAATTATATGTGTATATTTAGTAAATTTATTTATGTGTTATATATATTATATATATATATATATGTGTGTGTGTGTGTGTGTGTGTGTGTGTGTGTGTGTGTGTGTGTGTGTGTGTGTGTCTTGTTATATATATTATAGAGCAAGAGCTTTTTGCGACAATAGCAAGCGTCGCAACAGCAGTAGTGTAACAAATAGCACAGCAGCAGCAGCAGCAGCAGGAGCAATAGCAACAGCAACAGCGTCGCGAAAGCAGCAGCAGCAGCAATAGTATACAGCAGCAGCAGCGACAGCAGTTTAGCAACAGCAATAGCGTCGCGAAAGCAGCAACAGCAGCAATAGCATACAGCAGCGACAGCAGTTTAGCGACAGCAGCATAACTGTCGCTAAAACATCAGAGTATTAGCAGTATCGGTGAGTTCCAGCGATAGTGGGCAACGACTTTAGCGACAGTTTGGCAGTTTTTATTAATATTAGATACTTATATATAATAGTTATATATATAGTATAAATAGGGTATTAATATATATGTAAATATGTTCCTAATTGCTATTAGTATTTTAATATACTATATGTATAATATTTAGTATAGCATATATTATATTATAGGGTAAGTTAGTAGATGTGTATCATATGTTAAGTTAGTATCTATGTATTAGTATATAAAATATGTTAGTAGTAATAGGTAGTTAGGTATTAGTAAATATTACTAGTTATAGCTAGTAGTTGTATTAGATAAATACATATTGGCCTATAGTGTAGAGTTTGGGTAGGTAATATATACTAGATGGCATTACCTTGAGAAACCATGGTAAGTACCAAGGTAATTGGGTATATCCAAGGTATTAGGTTTGGGTATCAATATTGGTCTAGTTTTGTGATACCAAGTTGGTTCAAAACCAAGTATCCATTTAATGTTAAGATTGTATATATATATTAATATTGTTTGACAATATGTGTATGTATGTTTTACCTATTGATTTACGTATCCAGAGATACGGTATCCTAATATCCTAAGATATAGCTTTTTGTGACCTAGACTTTAGTATTTGAACCCAATATTTTTGTATTAGACTTATGAAACCTAGAAATAGGTAGTTGACCATATTTGACCATAGTTGACTTAGAGTTCGCCGAGTTTGACTTTTGACTTAGAAATAACTTTATGACCTAGAAGTTGACTAGTTTAATTTATTCTCTTTCCCAAAAACTTGTATTAATGCAATATTCCATATATAGGTCTGTGACACCAGTTCAGACATCATTTCTCATCATTTGCTCTGGACCACATGCGAGTACATTCTCTGATAGTTTCTATTATTTGATTACCACTATAATTCAAGTATTTAGAAATGTTACTTATGATTCTTGACACAATGGTACACGGATTGGTATTGTTATTGGATCGTCAGTCATGGGATGTTACCTTGATTATGGAGATGGTATCAGATACTATCCTTGTTAGTATTGGATAACAATGAATATTGTAGATTAAACATTGGATACATTGGCTAGTGACGTGTCATGATTCGATCCATTATATCAGTCAGGGCGGAGAAAATACCAATTAAATATGTGATCAAGAAACTATCATCTAGTAGTGTAATCATTGGCTACTAACTAACCATGCAATTCACGTATGGTTGACTTAGCTCCTTAGTGTAATCATTGCATCCCCCAGACCGATCACATATTTAGTTAGTATCTCAAAACACATAGTTATTGTAGATTCCATTATTCAGTTCATTGGTTACCTTGTTCTATTTTGACATTATAGTTCATTCCTTTATTCTTATACACATTGATTATATTCTGTTGCTAGTATTGCCTATTCTCTTATTGTTCTTGATTATCAGTTATATTCTCATCGTAGATAGCATCTTCTATTTTACTGCTTTATAGTTTTTGTCAATTAATTGGAACTGCTATTGGGTTATACTTTGCTCCATTCCTGACTAAAAAATATTTTTCAGAGGATCCGGGAGATTGGTGTCCGACATACTACGGTCCTCAGCCTATAGATGATGCAGACATGGACCCACTAGTTATGGAGTGACTATCGAGAAATTTAGCCATGTTCACTAGTTAGCATAGTTAATTCTCTTTAGCATTTTGGTATCGGATTTATTTTTAGCATATATTTGTGTTTGGTTTTTTTTATTTGTTGTTGTTATATTTTTAACTGCATAGTTATATTAGACTTCTTTGATATCTTCTCGTGCCAAAGAAATGTGATTGAGTATTGTGTTGGATTAAGTTGATTATACTCTCATCTTGGAGTTGAGATATTATTAGAGGTTTATGCTTTATTGTGGGATAATTAGATAGTATAGTTGACCAGGACAGCGTTCTACCGCCGATGCTGCGGCGTAGGCTGGGTGTTGTTCCCAACTTGCATTCCTACACCGGGTGCGGGTCGTGACACATTTTTAGTGGTGGCCCATGCAGGTCAGGCTTCACAATAGTGCAATGTCGTGGTAGTGCGATGACTTAGTTGTACTACTGCGAGCCTGCGATAGGATATAGGACATAGGATACTAGGATGAGAGAGGAATACTCAATCACAACTAGAAATTCTAATCTGAATTGAATCGATAGTTTTGATTCCTTCTAAATATTGTTGTCCTTCCTTGATGATATCGTATCTTGTGTCGAATTAATCTCTTTTTCGATCTATCTTTAGGATGCCGCCGAAGACTAGATCCTATCGATCAGGAGCAGTTTCTGCGAGGTTTGCCACCTCTCAATCTTCCACTCAGGCAGTAGGGTTTGTACCTCCTACGATATTAGTTTACGTAGGAGCCTCGGCTGCCTTCAGGGGTTCTCCTCCACCTATTTCGAGGACTACCCCAGTTGCTTCGGAGGGACTTCCACCACCTCCATTTTTAGGAGATGCTATGCCAATGGTTACACTATTTAGAGAGATAATGGAGTTGCAGAGGGGACAGATAGAGGCCCAGCACAGGCAGTCAGATATGATGCGGCAGAGTATGGAAAACGCCCATCAGGTAGCTATTACAGCAGTTCAGAGAGAGGCTCCTCCATAGCCACATGATGTTCAGCTTGAGCTAGGCAACATTTAAAATTTTAAGAAGCTTGATCCTCGAGTTTTCAAGGGGACAGAGGGTATAGTCTATGCTGACGATTGGCTTGAAGATATCGAACGTCTCATGAAGGTATCCCGTCTTACGGAGGATCTGAAGGTTAAGGCGGTAGGACTTCAACTATTCGACGTTGCCCACACTTGGTTCAGGAATAAGCCAATTCTTACTGATATAGGGCAGTCTTAGAAGATATTCAAGGATCTCTTTAAGAAGAAGTTCTTTACTCGGACCGACAGATTGGAATTAGGAAGGCAGTTTGAGAGCCTTAGACAAGAGAGCATATCCGTAAAGGAGCATGCCACAGAGTTCGGGAGGCTGAGTCAATGTGCGGAGTACTTGGTGAGAGAGCCAGAAGTTCGGGCTATCCATTTCCGTGAGGGTTTGAATTGGAAAGTAAAGATTCTTATTCCGTCTTTCTACGAGACGTATTCTGAGATACTTTCGAAGGCACGCAAGGTCGAGCGGGAGTGGAACTTGAAGCCGAAGATGGACCGTGATATATTTGGGGGTGACAGTAGCAATACGAGACAGACAAAGAGGCCACGGTTCCAGCAACAGCAGTTTCCAGTACAGTTCAGAGCTTATTAGCAGGAATATCAGATGCCAGAACTAATTGTTGCTCCAGTACAAGCTCCAGTACAGCATATACCACAGCAGCCTCAGAGACAGGTGCAACAGGCTCCTCAATGCACCTACTGTAAGAAGACTGGGCACACTTGGGAGATGTATCAAAAGAGACTTAGAGCATGCTTATACTGTGGATCAACGGAGCATATGGTGAAGGATATCTCTGGACACTTCAACGTCTAGGCCAGGGTGTAGATCGAGGGCAGAGAGGTGGAGTTAGGCCACCTGTAGCACCGCAAATTGCTCATCAGCCGCAGAGGGAGCTAACTCGGCAGGGCAGAGCATTTGTGATGACGGTCGAGCAGACCGATACTACAGGTGATGGGTTAGCGAGTTTTGTTCTTTCTTTATGTTCCTTCCATCTATTTTGATTGATTGCTTCTTTAGTACCTTTTGGATGCTTGTGTTGTATAGTTAGTATAGCTAATAGAATACCCTGACAGAGACAACAGTAATAAAGACAGACAGAGACCATGACCATGCATGTTGTTCTTTGCATAAGACTATTCTTCGTGTGATTTTAGGTAAGACCTTATTAGACTATGATTGCTTGGGGTTTGACCAAGAAGGAGTATGATCACCCTTAAATTTTGAGGACGAAATTATTTTAAGGGGGGTAGACTTGTCACTACCGTATTTTCTAGGAAAGGGTATTTTGGTCATTTCATAATTAATTAAATATTATGCATGTTGAATATTTATTTATTGTATTATTTATTTATTGTTAGCATATTAGATTTATTTTTGGACTTGTGTTAGTGGACCTAAGTAGTTTAGAATAGATCCATGGACCAAACATTTAATTTTAGTTAGATTTGAGCCCAATAATTAGAAGCCCATTTATTAGGAGGATGATTAATTAAGTTAAACCCATCAGACTAGAACCTTCCCTCCTTAATTAATTTTTTTCATGAGAGACCCCAAGGGGTATTTTAGACTTTACATAGTAGCTTGAGGGAGGGGGCAAGTGAGGCCTATATAAAGGGGATAAAAATTTTCTCTCTCTTCATTTTTTATTCCAAATCTAGATCTAGAATTTTTCTCAACCAAATTTCATCAAATATCTACCAAATTTTCACCTAATTCCTTTCCAAATCACCATTGGAGACTAGAAGAGCAAGGATCTAGAAGGAGGAAGCAAGGATCTATAAAAAGGAGCAAGGATCTACAAGTTGAAAGCCAATTTCACCAATTTTGGAGGTTTCATTGGGAATCCATCTCCCAATAGGTACAATTCAGTTTTTTCCCTTAATTTATGTTCTAAATCTGATATTTAACCATGAGAAATCAATCTATATGCATAGGTTACCCATAGGATTTGGTTTTGTATTCATAGGAGGCCTATTGAAAAAGTTATGGTACTTTTTGTATCAATTTTGGGGAAATTCCGTGATTAACAATTGTTGTGTGTGTCAATTGGTCCTATAGATTAATTTGGCATGTGCTTGTGTGTTTGAAGCTAGGGTCGTGTCCACAATTGGGTACGTGTAGGTCGTATCCCATCAATTTGGTGATACTTATTGATTTGGGGGTTTTCCCTCCGACACGGGAGTTTGAGCATGTCATATTTTGATACGGACACATAGATTTATATTTGACTCTTCGTATTATTCATAAATAATATATATGACTTGTTCGTGTCCTTCGGGGTACGTTTGGATGTGTGATGGACTCGTGTCGCATGCGTATCCTAGATCTAGTGAGATACGGGGTGATATGTTCCATGTGTGTGCAATTTAATTATAGATCTATTTTCTCTTCTATTCTTGGCCTTGGTATTGTGTAATTATATATATGTATATATATACATATATTATTTTTATATATATATTTATGTATTAAATATCATAGATCTATATATCTATTATATATATATGTGCTATATATTTATGTAGTTATTATTCTACATATGTAAGATCTAATTATTGTATATATATATATATATATATATATATATATATATATATATATATATATATGTGTGTGTGTGTGTGTGTGTGTGTGTGTGTGTGTGTGTGTGGTTGTTATGCATATATGTATATGGTGGTGAATATATATTATATTTATGTAATATTGTGTCTTAGATCTATGTACCTATGTATATACTATATGTGTACATTTATTATGTAGCTATTTCTTCTACATGTAAGATATATTATATATATTGTAGTATATATAAGTTGTGGTTATGTATTATGTATACATATAAATATATAAGTGGTTATATTATACTTATATATATATATATATATATATATATATATATATATATATATATATATATATATATATATATGTATACATATTATATTATTATATGATTATATATACGTACACACACACACACACACACACACACACACACACACACACACACATATATATATATATATATATATATATATATATATATATATATATATATATATATATATATATATATATATATATATATATATATATATATATATATATATATATATATATATATATACATAATAATAATATATATATATTACTATATATGTGTGTGTATGTTACATATAGTTATTATGTACATATATATGTATTGGTGTATGTATGTATGTGTGTGTATGTTACATATAGTTATTATGTACATATATATGTATTGGTGTATGTATATTCATTAGTAGTAATTATATGTGTATATTTAGTAAATATATTTATGTTTTATATATATATACATATATATATATATATATATATATATATATATATATATATATATGTCTTGTTATATATATTATAGAGCAGGAGCTTTTGGCGACAACAACAAGCGTCACAACAACAGCAGTGTATCAAATAGCACAGCAGGAGCAGCAGCAGGAGCAATAGCAACAACAGCAGCGTCGCGAAAGCAGCAGCAGCAGCAATAGTATACAGCAGCAGCAGCGACAGCAGTTTAGCAACAGCAGTAGCGTCGCGAAAGCAGCAACAGCAGCAATAGCATACAACAGAAGCAGCAGAGACAGCAGTTTAGCGACAGCAGCATAACCGTCGCTAAAACAGCAGAGTATTAGCAGTATCGGTGAGTTTCAGCGATAGTGGGCAGCGACTTTAGCGACAGTTTGGCAGTTTTTATTAATATTAGATACTTATATATAATAGTTATATATATAGTATATATAGGGTATTAATATATATGTAAATATGTTCCTAATTGCTATTAGTATTTTAATATACTATATGTATAATATTTTGTGTAGCATATATTATATTTTTGGGTAAGTTAATAGATGTGTATCATATGTTAAGTTAATATCTATGTATTAGTATATAAAATATGTTAGTAGTAATAGGTAGTTAGGTATTAGTAAATATTAATAGTTATAGCTAGTAGTTGTATTAGATAAATACATATTAGCCTATAGTGTAGAGTTTGGGTAGGTAATATATACTAGATGGCATTACCTTGAGAAACCATGGTAAGTACCAAGGTAGTTGGGGATATCCAAGGTATTGGGTTTGGGTATCAATATTGGTCTAGTTTTGTGATACCAAGTTGGTTCAAAACCAAGTATCCATTTAATGTTAAGATTCTATATATATATTAATACTGTTTGACAATATGTGTATGTATGTTTTACCTATTGATTTACGTATCCAGAGATACGGTATCCTAATATCCTAAGATATAGCTTTTTGTGACCTAGACTTTAGTATTTGAACCCAATATTTTTGTATTAGACTTATGAAACCTAAAAATAGGTAGTTGACCATAGTTGACCATAGTTGACTTAGAGTTGACCGAGTTTGACTTTTGACTTAGAAATAACTTTATGACCTAGAAGTTGACTAGTTTAATTTATTATGTTTCCCAAAAACTTGTATTAATGCAATATTTCATGTATAGGTCTATGACACCAGTTCTGACATCATTTCTCATCATTTGCACTGGACCACATGTGAGTACATTCTCTGATAGTTTCCATTATTTGATTACCACTATAATTTAAGTATTTAGAAATGTTACTTATGATTCTTGATACGATGGTACACGGATTGGTATTGTTATTGGATCGCCATTCATGGGATATTACCTTGATTATGGAGATGGTATCGGATACTATCCTTGTTAGTATTGGATAACATTGAATATTGTAGATTAAACATTGGATACATTGGCTAGTGACGTATCATGATTTGATCTATTATATCAGTCGGGGCGGGGGAAATATTAATTAAATATGTGATCAAGAAACTATCGTCTAGTAGTATAATCATTGGCTACTAACTAACCATGCAATTCACGTATGGTTGAGTTAGCTCCTTAGTGTAATCATTGAATCCCCCAGGCCGATCACATATTTAGTTAGTATCTCAAAACACATAGTTATTGTAGATTTTATTATTCAGTTCATTAGTTACCTTATTCTATTCTGACATTATAGTTCATTCCTTTATTCTTGTACGCATTGATTATATTTTGTTGCTAGTATTGCCTATTCTCTCATTGTTCTTGATTATCAGTTATATTCTCATCGTAGATAGCATCTTCTATTTTACTGCTTTATAGTTTTTGTCAATTAATTAGAACTGCTATTGGGTTGTACTTTGCTCCATTTCTGACTGAAAAATATTTTTCAGAGGATCCGGGAGATTGGTGTCCGACATACTATGGACCTCAGCCTATAGATGGTGCAGACTTGGACCCACTAGTTCTGGAGTGACTGCCAGGAAATTTAGCCGGGTTCACTAGTTAGCATAATTAGTTCTCTTTAGCATTTTGGTACCGAATTTGTTTTCGGCATATATTTGTGTTTGGTTATTATTTTTATTTGTTATTGTTATATTTTTAACTACATAGTTATGTTAAACTTCTGTGATATCTTCTCGTGCCATAGAAATATGATTGAGTATTGTGTTGAATTAAGTTGATTATACTCTCATCTTGGAGTTGAGATATTATTGGAGGTTTATGCTTTATTGTGAGATAATTAGATAGTATAGTTGACCAAGACATCATTCTACAACCGATGCTACGGCGTAGGCTGGGCGTTGTTCCCGACTTGCATCCCTACACCAGGTGCGGATCGTGACAATCGAAAATGCCCCGCCCTGCTGGGGTGGCTCCCTCCGTGGGTGCTGAGCAATATGTGGTTCCACAGGTGGCCTAACTGGACCTCTTTGATTTGGAGCTACGCGTTGGCCGGGAAGATAAGGAGCTTGAAGACAATCCTTCACTTGATGTTCCGCAGTGCCATAGTACAAACAAAGTCCTAGTCTCACTCTACAGCTCTTCCGAAGGTGACCTGGCTTCTTTCAGAAATAATAAGCCTGCTGGGTCTGCCTCAGAGGCTGCTGCTGATCCTGCGATCTGGTCTTCGGCGGCATCCTGAAGATGGATCAAAACCAGAAAAAGTCATTAAGGCACAAGAATACGATATCATCAAGGAAGGACAAGGTATTCAAGGAAGGTAATGCTCAGAAGGAATAGCAATAGCAAAAGATTAGAAGTGTTCCTAGTTGTGATTGAGTATTCGCTCTCATCCTAGTATACTATATCCTAGATCCTATCACAGGCTCGTAGTAGTACAACTAAGACGTCGCACTACCACGACATCGCACTACTTGCGAAGCCTGACATGCATGGGCCACCACTAAAAATGTGTCATGACCCACACCCAATATAGGGGCACGAGTACGCGGGTACGTCCAGCCTATGCCGCAGCATCGGCGGTAGTACACTGTCTAGGTCACAATACTATCTAATCATTCTTACACGAATATCCAACTCCATAAGGAGACACAAGTATTACAATATAATATAAAAATACTCAATCACAGAACTAAAGCACGATAAGATATCGAAGAAAATAAATAATCGAAATGCAACACAAGTCTAAATAAAAATAATCTAACTCAAATAATAACATCCGAGTCTCAAAATATGCCGGAAACAAATCCGGTACCAAAAATCTGCTAAAAGAAACTAACTGAATAACTAGTGATCCCGGCTAGACTTCCCGGAATCACACCTAGGCTACAAGGTCCAAGGCTGTAGCTACTCTCCCTGTGGTCCATCATATGTCGAACACCAGTCCTCTAAGTCGCAGTCTGAAAAAATATATCCAGTTAGGATTGGAGCGAAGTACAATCCAATAACAGTTCCAATTAATTGACAAGGACTATAAAACAATAAATAGATGATGCTATATACTGAGAGAAAACAAAAAATAGATGCAATGACAAATAGTAAAGAGAACAGGCAATAGGCAATATGGTAAAGTCAGTGCATATATGAAATGAAGAGAAAGATCTACAATATCATATACAGGGTAATATAGTATATAAAACTGAAATAAAGAACTATAACTATGCTAAGTGTTTGAAATATTTGTCTATCATATAATCGGCTTGGGACAAGATCAGGCTTGTTATATATGATTAGCTATGATATATGTGAGGTCAGGCTAACCATCTGGTTAGCTATTATGCGAGTAATAGTCAGGCTAATCATATATAACAGGCTATAAGGTATGTATATGGTCAGGCTACACCCGACGTGATATGTGGGGTGAGCTATGATGCATGTAAAGTGGGATATGATCACATAATCTACTAATATTTCCCCTGCCCTAACTAGTACAGTGGATCCAACCATGACACGTTACGATACACGATCAATGTCCAATATATCATGTACGATGTCTAATATCAATGTCGTGTACAATGTTAATATGATAACCAATGTAATATCTCATGACTGCAGATCTAATCTATATACT
This sequence comes from Iris macrosiphon, assembly GCA_036927795.1. NCBI lineage: Eukaryota > Viridiplantae > Streptophyta > Magnoliopsida > Asparagales > Iridaceae > Iris > Iris macrosiphon. The sequence goes on from JAYESA010000019.1 coordinate 123,495,670, forward strand.
AGTTTGTGTAGCACAGTGTCAAGAATCATATGTAACATTTCTAAATACTTGAATTATAAAAATTATCAAATAACAGAAATTATCAGAGAATGTACTCGCCTGTGGTCCTGAGCTGGCAATACCAATATCCTGCTCTCGAAGTCTCGCAGGATGATCCAATGGTCCTATATATATAATATAATAATAATATAACATCAGTTATTACACTAGTACACACACAAACACAATTACACTATACATAGAACTAACGCAAGGGGTGATAACTGGTCAACTAGCAGGGTCAAGTGTGCACGTCTAAATGCACGGGTATCATATCCTCGAATATCATGCACAACAAGACAAACAACTAACTTAACACAATGTCCAATATCCAAATATCGTGTAGCACTAACACATGGCCTAGTAGGTGAGGGTACACAAGGCAGTGAGTTGCCAAAATATGTTAATATATAAATATATAGTACCTATACATATTACATAGTATTACCCACTACTTATTTATACTAATACACCTAGGTCTACACAACATATAGAATATGTGACACCCACTACTAACAACCAAATTCTCGTACCGTAAATAATAAACCCAATTTCCCATAAAGTAAATACTAAACCTAATTACTATTAAAGTAATTACGAAACCTAATTATTATTAAACCTAATTACTATTAAAGTAATTTCTAATACTAAATACTAATCATACATGCACACACATACTAGTCACTAGGGTTCACCCAAATACAATGTCACGCAACAACACAACATGAAAAAAAAAGGACAGGTTCAAACCTCGGTGTGCGCATGATCGAGGAGGGTGGCGCTGACCGGAGATGGTGCTCGGGCTCCGGCGGGGTGAGATGGGTCGAGGGTGATCGGTGAACGGTCGGGGAGAACTGTTCGGCTCCGACGAGGATGGCCGCGTGTCGTGGGAAGATGCTGGACTGTCGTGGTGTAGTCGGGGTGGCTCGGTGGTGATGACGAGGTGGTGGAGGGATGGTTGTGGGTCCGGTGTATGGCAATATTGATGAACTGGAGGCTGTGGGTCGACGATGACTAAAGTCGGGGTCGGAATGGTGGTGGTGACGATGGTGGAGACGATGGTGGTGATGGTGTTAATGGTGGCGGTGGTGTAGATGATGATGGTGATGATGATGATGATGATGAGGATGACGATGGAGGTTGACGATAATGGAGGCTGTCGTCAGTGGCGGTGGTGATAGGGATATCTATGATGGTGGTGATGATGATGATGTGGGCGGTTCAGTCGGCGGTCGGGAGTGGGAAAGTCGGCTGCTAGGAGGTTACAGCCGGCTGCTGCTCAAGTGGAGCGGTGCCATGAAGTCGGATTGGAGGCGGTGGTGATGGAGATATCGATGATAGGAGATGGAAGGAGTCAAGGATGGAGGTGTTATCGTATCGGAATGGAGGCGGTGGTTCTACTTAGGTGGGGTCAACGTGGGGAAGATGACTGCTGTCGGTCGGAATTGATGGCCGGGAAGGGATGGTTGTGGCGAGGCCGCCGAGGATCAGTGGCTTGCTCGGTAGGGTCGACTACTCGTCGTAGTGGCGGCTGTCCCAGCATGAATAGTAGAGGGGAGGAAGGTTGTAACCCCCCTGATTTTTAAAGAATTTTTAATTTAGATTTTTTATAATTTTCTGTAATTTTCTGGGATTTTTCTGTAATTAAAACCTAGGTATTTTGAATTAAATAATTTTAATTACTGTTAAATAATATTAAAATATTATGGAAATAATATTTTATGGTGTAAAATGAAAAACTGGACATAGGGTAATTTTTTGTGAATTTATTGGACTCCGAAAATATTTTTAAAGCCCTAAAAACCAATATAAATTTAAACCAAATAAACCCTGAAATAAATTCCGTTTATTTCCAAATAAACCAAACCAACCCAGACCCGGTTCAATTGAACCAAACTCAGCCCTTAGCGGGTCGGATCGGATCTAAACCCGACCCGAAACCCGCCTACCCGAACCCATACTTAAACACTAGCGGGTCGGGCCGGATTTATGTTGAACCCGACCCGCGGACCCAAACCCGTTAACCCGCCAAAACCCTAATCCCAATTCCACCGAAATCACTATTCCGGCCTATTTAAATCCCTCGAATTTTGTGCCCCGCCGATGCCGCAACCCTAGCCAACTCCTCTCTCCGCCTGGACGTCGCAGCGCCGCTCCAACGAACCCCCTAGCCGGAACCCTAACTACTCTCCGTCGTCTCCTTCCTTCGCCGCCCCGCTCGACCCTCTCCGCCTACCTCCTCCCCGCTCTGTCGATGAGCACCCAGCCATCGACCACCACCGCCTTCCTATCTCTTCCTCCATCCCCTCCGCCCGAGCCGCCCAGTTAGGCCTTCCTATCTCTTCTCGATAGTGTGGCCATGACGCTTTAATATCGGCAAAATATTCTATTTCCCCCCTTTTATTAAGTACCTCTCCCTTTCCTTTTGTCGAGTAACTTCGTTCCTCCTCTTCCTGAATGTATACAGTGAGTCAAATCTGATGTACCCTTGCCCCTAAATCTGGCACCACATAACAATGGAATAAAAGAAAAAAATCCCGCATGCATAAAGGCGCGTAGCGGAGTATCTAAAAAGCTTCGTCGCAATAGACGAAGCGAGACTAATCGATTGCGAGAGAGCATCGAGTGGTTTACTTGAAGCAGCGAGTGAACGAGTGGACCGTGGCGAGTGGGCCGGGATTTTTGTAGGTCACGAGCCGTATCGGAAAAACAAAAATGTACTGCGAGACAGCGAATGAGACAACATCCGAGTCTCGCTTAGTCGTGAGCGCTCATCGGGCGGACCAAGTTGGTAAAGACACAGAGGTTCCGAAGGAACGAGCCGTGAAGGTAGACGAGCGACAGTGAGGTGACCGATAGGGAGGTAAAGCGAGCAATCATCATACAAAAACGAACCAACTCAAAGCGGCTTGCGCTTATTGCGGGAGATCCGGGAAGCTACCTAAATGGAGAGCCCACGCCTGCAGGGTTCGCCTCGTTAGGAAAGAAAGATGCGCATGATGGTGATAAAGCAGATGCAGATGCGCTAAGGATGGATGAAGCAAAGATAGATCTGCTATGCGCTTCTTGCTGGGGTCGGGTCAACTGTCACTGGTCGAACTCGTCTTCAACTCTCTGAGGCCATACAGAACCATGCCTACACGCAGTAGCTCTATGGCTATATGGGCGCAATATGGCGCTAGCGCGATCGCGTGATAGGCGCTAGCGAATCAACAAGACTTTGAATTAGTAGTTAGTCGTGATACGTATCGGCCGGAACGAGCCATTCAGTAGTACGTAGTCGCGAGCTTTCATTGAAGTAAGTATGGGGGATAACGGCCGTAGTCGCTAGCGAATCCACGTAGTAGTTGTGTTTTGCTTTTCTATCCATTTGAGATTAGGTGGGTGTGAAGTAACCCGCGTTCAAGCTATCGAAAACATTGGACCCATCAGACTTTTGTTGGAAAAACCAACGCCAAGTCTCTATAAGTCTCTTTGATCTTTTCGGGAGCAGAGCAGTCACAGAATGGAAATGGAAATGATGGAAGACTTATTCTTAACATTCGTTCTGGAAATACGAAATGAGAAAATAGACGATCTTCCAGATCTTCAGGAAAGAGCAAGAATGAGTGCTGAAAGGAGTATCGAGGACGGCAAGGGCGACAGCCCACTTGAGCAATTTTCCATTCACCCATTCATTCTGATGAAGATGGGCAACTTTTATTTCTCATTCACAAATCCATCCTTGTCTATGCTGCTAACTCTCGGTTTGGTCCTACTTCTTCTTTTTGTTACGAAAAAGGGAGGGGGAAAGTCAGTGCCAAATGCTTGGCAATCCTTGGTAGAGCTTATTCATGATTTCGTGCTGAACCCGGTAAACGAACAAATAGGTGGTCTTTCCGGAAATGTTAAACAAAAGTTTTCCCCTCGCATCTCGGTCACTTTTACTTTTTCGTTATTTCGTAATCCCCAGGGTATGATACCCTTTAGCTTCACAGTGACAAGTCATTTTCTCATTACTTTGGCTCTCTCATTTTCTATTTTTATAGGCATTACGATCGTTGGATTTCAAAGACATGGGCTTCATTTTTTTAGCTTCTCCTTACCCGCAGGAGTCCCACTCCCATTAGCACCTTTTTTAGTACTCCTTGAGCTAATCCCTCATTGTTTTCGTGCATTAAGCTCAGGAATACGTTTATTTGCTAATATGATGGCCGGTCATAGTTCAGTAAAGATTTTAAGTGGGTCTGCTTGGACTATGCTATTTATGAATAATCTTCTTTATTTCATAGGAGATCCTGGTCCTTTATTTATAGTTCTAGCATTAACCGGTCCGGAATTAGGTGTAGCTATATCACAAGCTCATTTTTCTACGATCTCAATCTGTATTTACTTGAATGATGCTACAAATCTCCATCAAAATGAGTTATTTCATAATTGAATAAAAACGAGGAGCCGAAGATGATAGGGGGATACAGCCTACGCTTTTGCAGCACTGAACATGGTTCCGGGTATTCAAGATATTGTGTCTGGAGAGGTAGATAGATAGGACTACGTCTTGCTCGATCAGGACCCTAGCTTTATTGCGAGCCAAAACACCCTGAAAGAATCACTAAGGAAATACCGCATGACGAAGTTACTCCGCTATTTAGTCGTTGACTTTACGTTGGTTTCGGTTCGATCAACTATCCTTTTTGAAGCGGATAGTTCACAGTGCTCATTCTAAAAAAAACTGGCCAATCTCATAATGATGTTTCCACTCCATTTTCATTACGAAGATGTATCACGTCAGGATCCGTTGCTCAAACCGAATCACGCCAACATTATGGAAGTTCCTGGATCGTGTGAAATAAGATTAGTACCAAAAGCAGCCTCTGATTTGAGAATCCAATTTTCCAAATTGGCTATGGAGATTCTGCGCGGTCAGAGATTCTTTAAGACAAAAAGGGGCCCTTATTTCCAAGCAGGAAAGTCGTTTCGATCCGGGTCCGAAAAAGACACAAGATATGTCAGTGACTTTGCACGAGAAAGCGCTCTCCGAGGGCATGGAATGTCTCATTTTTTGGTCAGAATCTCGACAGTAATGTCTATGTTAGATTCTTCGGTCAAAATACGGGAAAACTCCATTCAATTCTTGATGGAAACGGAGTTTAGCGAATTCTCCCCGGAACTGGAAGATCATTTTGAGATCTTCGAACATATTCGAGGGTTCAATGTGACTATTGTCACTTCGGCCAACACAAAAGATGAGACTTTACCACCGTGGAGCGGCTTTTTGCTAAAAGATGAGGGGGAAACTAAGTAAGATAGATGTCGGATAATCGAAATATACGAGATCACAAACGTCGATTGCTCGCGGCTAAATATGAATTGAGACGAAAGCTTTATAAAGCCTTTAGTAAAGATCCCGATCTTCCGTCTGATATGCGGGACAAACATCGTTATAAGTTGTCCAAGTTGCCAAGAAATAGTTCCTTTGCACGAGTAAGAAACCGATGTATTTCCACGGGTCGCCCTCGTTCCGTAGTTGAGTTCTTTCGCATTTCTCGTATCGTTTTTCGCGGATTAGCATCTCGAGGTTCTTTGATGGGCATAAAGAAATCGTCTTAGTAGCAACCACCAAACCAATAGAACAAAGGTTAGCTCTGCAGCTGGTCCACAAGCAAGGGTTGTAGGTCCATTACCGTCCGGCTCCGGACCGAAAAGACCTAACGGAGTCATCCCAACTCTCGGATCGGAGATACTAATGGGACGGGAATCGAAGTGGGGGACCTCTCTACCGCACTTGTCTCCCCAGACATAGACTACGTACAGGGTAGTACAGTGCTCTTGGAAAGATAGAAGATCACCGCGTGAACAACATCGAAAGTAACGAACGAGGGATCGACCACTATTATAAATCAATTATGTAAGAGAACTCTTGTTCATGTTCACGCCGGAGTGCTGAGGCCATTGAAGTCAGAGTCTGGGTGTGAGCCCGCTTACTAATAGGGTTCTGAATGAAAAAGACAAAAAAGTTCTTCGTTTCATTGGAAGAATCAACGCCAATATCATATTGACTCTCTCTCGTCCAATAAGAGTTTCCGAGAGTGACTTTCTGAAAATTCTCTCCTTTCCAAAGCTCCACAAGGCAGGCAAAAATAAAGATTAATAGGACAACAAGCAATGTTGCTTTCATTTTCGTTCTTTCTTTGTTGAGATTGAAATCGACGTTCTTTTGAAAAGGGGTAGGTAGTTTGCACGCAGGCAAAACAGATTCATGAAAGGCGATGTAATCCCTTTTCTTTCATGGGTTTCTTAATGACTAGTCGTTCGTGCTAGCGCCCTTAAGAAACCGGCAGTTTTTTTTTCGAATGAATTTCGAGAATAAACCAACCGACAAATCCGTAGCCCAGGTGATTTACTGCCTCCCTCTCGCCAAAATAGGATGAATCTTCTCAATGATTATTCAGGGCGCAGCGAAGCCAATTTCCATCAAGGCAAGGGGGTAAATAAGGGGGAAGAGGAGTTGTCACGATAGAAAAGAGAAATGACTATAAGGAACCAACGATTCTCTCTTCTTAAACAACCTATATCCTCCACACTTAACCAGCATTTGATAGATTATCCAACCCCGAGCAATCTTAGTTATTGGTGGGGGTTCGGTCCGTTAGCTGGTATTTGTTTAGTCATTCAGATAGTGACTGGCATTTTTTTAGCTATGCATTACACACCTCATGTGGATCTAGCTTTCAACAGCGTAGAACACGTTATGTGAGATGTTGAAGGGGGCTGGTTGCTCCGTTATATGCATGCTAATGGGGCAAGTATGTTTCTCATTGTGGTTCACCTTCATATTTTTTGTGGTCTATATCATGCGAGTTATAGCAGTCCTAGGGAATTAGTTTGGTGTCTCGGAGTTGTTATATTCCTATTAATAATTGTTACAGCTTTTATAGGATACGTACTACCTTGGGGTCAGATGAGCTTTTGGGGAGCTACAGTAATTACAAGCTTAGCTAGCGCCATACCTGTAGTAGGAGATACCATAGTGACTTGGCTTTGGGGTGGTTTCTCTGTGGACAATGCCACCTTAAATCATTTTTTTAGTCTCCATCATTTACTCCCCCTTATTTTAGTAGGCGCCAGTCTTCTTCATCTGGCCGCATTGCATCAATATGGATCAAATAATCTATTTGGTGTACATTCAGAGATGGAAAAATTGCTTCTTACCCTTATTTTTATGTAAAGGATCTAGTAGGTCGGGTAGCTTTTGCTATCTTTTTTTTTTTTGGATTTTTATGCTCCTAATGTTTTGGGGCATCCCGACAATTATATATCTGCTAATCCGATGCCCACCCTGCCTCATATTGTGCCGGAATGGTATTTCCTACCGATCCATGCCATTCTTTGCAGTATACCTGACAAATCGGGAGGTGTAGCCGCAATAGCACCAGTTTTTATATCTCTGTTGGCTTTACCCTTTTTTAAAAGTATGTATGTGCGTAGTTCAAGTTTTCACCCGATTCACCAAGGAATATTTTGGTTGCTTTTGGCGGATCGCTTGTTACTAGGTTGGATCGGATGTCAACCTGTGGAGGCACCATTTGTGACTATTGGACAAATTTCTTCTTTCTTTTTCTTCTTGTTCTTTGCCATAACGTCCATTCCGGGACGGGTTGGAAGAGGAATTCCTAATTCTTACACGGATGAGAATGATCACACCTGATCAGTGAAAAATTATTACACCAATCATTTTTTCATTTACGAGTGAGTATTACACCATGAATTTACAAGCGGATGAGTTTCATTGACATTACCTTGTTGTTATAGCTTAGATAGGGAAAAAGACTCGACTATGGGGTGGTAGGTCTGAACTTTCAAATCTGGAGAGCCTACCACGGAAGCGAAGCCTACTAGGTAGTTGTAGTTTCGAATCTGCCTCTGCCAACTAACTAGTACACGGGGCATCAGGTCGTCTATCCATTTATATGAAAAACCTCGCTCGGACTAGTACTATGGCCAATACGTGCCTCCGTACATCAGCTGACATCACCATAACTGCCTCCACGCAGCCCCTCAAGGCAAGAGAACTCCTATTATGCCTACCACGTGTCTAGTCCTTCGGTATTTTGGGACTGGAGCGTGACATGGTTTTTGTGGTGGCCCATGCAGGTCAACGACTAAATTATTCAGTTTTAACTTAGGGACCGAGCAAGCCTGCAAAAGAATAAGATAAGTTTTTAGGATCTCATCCACTTGCTTGAAACGTTCTTGATGTCTATATCGAATTCGAATTTATTTCTTGACTTGCATCCTGCCTTGATTCCTGTGTGCCTCTTATCGTTTATTTTTGGTTGCAGAGTTATGGATTCACGAACAAATGACGAGACTCCTACAAGATCACCATAGGATATTTTGGTAACCAATGAAGAGAAAGTAATACCAGTAGAAGAAGGTCAATCAGCTCAATAACGTAGTCAAGCAAGTCAGCATGCCTCGAGAATCCAGCAAGATGACGTTCCACCGTCAACGCAGTTTGCTCCACCGATGCCTACCGTTCCACAAGGGCAGGCTATGGATGAACAACAAATATTTCGAATGTTCTACGCGATGATGCAAGCCCATCAGAAGGTTCATGAAGAAGCTCAGCAAAACCAAGCGGAGAAGTTCATCGACAGATTTAGCTCTGAGCTACGGAAGATAATCAGCTCCGTTGCAACGGACGTTCTTACTAAAGCACAGGCCATGGAGTACATCACCAGGATAGAGTCCAGCCAGAAGCGGCTGCATGCACCAGACCAAGCACAACAGGAAAGAGTTACAAAGTGACCCCAGAAGAATCCACCGAGAGCAGCATCCAGAGCCTCATTCATTCCTACTTGTTACTATTGTGGCAAGGTAGGCCATATTGAGAGCGAGTGCAGATGCAAGTTGGGACTGTGCTTGATTTGCGGATCCAGCAAACATTTAGCCAGAAGTTGCACGATGCACCGAGGAGAAGTACCAATGGTGAACCGACAAGCGTTACCAGTACCGAGGCCAACTTATCCAGCATTGAGAGCACCGCAAACGGAAGTTGAAGGAATCAGACCACCAGTCCAAGGAGAGAATCAGTCGAGGCCACCCCTGGCACCACAAGCAGCACTCTTCCAGCAGGCTCAACAGCAGCAGAGGAAACCACCGCGAGGACACGGACAAGCTTATACGATGACTTTGGAGGATGCACAGATTCATGGAGTAGCTAATGCGCATTAGTTTTTATAGTTATTCGTTTCTAGTATTGTTTTAGCTCATGCCTGTTGGTTCGTGACCTCAGCCTTAACCTAGTAATGTTGAACTTGCTAATAACCTAGAATGTTTTTATAATTTATAACCTAATATGTTTTTATAAGTAATGAACTATAGATTTCTAGATTTCCTTCATTCGAGAAATTGCATAACTTTTAATGCTTAGGGAAATAATTTTTCCTTTGTATTATTCTTACACCCTCAACCTTGATTCCCCTTGATCGTGCTGTGCTTCGAACAATATTTACAACTGTGTCATCTCTGTTGACCGGTTATTCTTTGATTGTGAGGACGCATTCCTCTTAAGGGGGTAGATTGTAAACCCCCTGATTTTTTAAGAATTTTTAATTTAGATTTTTCATAATTTTTTATAATTTTCTGTGATTTTTCTGTAATTAAAACCTAGGTATTTTAAATTAAATAAATTTTAATTGCTGTTAAATAATATTAAAATAATATGGAAATAATATTTTATGGTGTAAAATGAAAAACTGGACATACGGTAATTTTCTGTGAATTTATTTGGACTCTGGAAATATTTTTAAAGCCCTAAAAACCAATGTAAATTTAAACCAAATAAACCCTGAAATAAACCCGGTTTATTTCCAAATAAACCAAACCAACCCAGACCCGGTTCAATTGAACCAAACCCAGCCCTTAGCGGGTCGGGTCGGATCTAAACCCGACCCAAAACCCGCCTACCCGAACCCATACTTAAACACTAGCGGGTCGGGCCGGATTCATGTTGAACCCGACCCGCGGACCCAAACTCGTTAACCCGCCAAAACCCTAATCCCAATCCCTACCGGAATCACTGTTCTGGCCTATTTAAATCCCTTGAATTCCGTGCCCCGCCGACGCTACAACCCTAGCCAACTCCTCTCTCCGCCTGGACGTTGCAGCGCCGCTCCAACGAACCCCCTAGCCAGAACCCTAACTACTCTCCGTTGTCTCCTTCCTTCGCCGCCCCGCTCGACCCTCTCCGCCTACCTCCTCCCTGCTCCGTCGACGAGCACCCAGCCATCGACCACCACCGCCTTCCCATCTCTTCCTCCATCCCCTCCGCCCGAGCCTCCCAGTCCCATCTCCACCACCCGCGCAGCCTCGACGACCCGTGCCCTTGTCACCATCTCCACCACTCGTCGTGCCCACCGCCTCCCTCCACGAGCATCCCCGACCTCGACTACCTCCTCCACCCAGCCCCGCTCGACTCGTCCCTAGAACTCCCCTCTCCCCTCGCCGTGCCCACCGCCACCCTCCGTAGCAGCAGCCAGCCGAGCCGCCTCCGCCTCGTCGACTCGTCCCCGTTCATGACAAAGGTATTGATGGTTAGGGTTGGTTTAGGGTTTGTAGTTTGAATATTGAAAAGGGATGGTAATGATGATGTAGAAAAATAATGGGGAGGTGATTGTTTTTGTATGAGGGAGAAGAGGGGGTGATGAAAACCTAAGGATTAGGGCCGGCCATGCCTCCTAGGGATTGGGGTTGGCGTGTTTTTCATGAAAGAAATTGATGGATAGGATGGTGTTGGGTTGAATGGAGGGCCAAGATGACAAAGGGGTGATATTTGAGTATTGCACCCTCCAAAATAAATGAAAATATATGCATGTGACCGGTCAATGAAGAGGGAAGGTGATTCTTCATGTATTGGGTCTAATAGGAGGTGGAAACCTTACTACACTTTTGCATAAAAGTCTCCAACATTTAAAAATTGCACAAAAGTAGGGTTTTGGGATTGAATGAGGGAAAATACCATGTTTGGTGTGATGTAGTGGCTAAAAAGGGTGTGTGGTATTTAGTATGAACCTTGAGGGTGTGAATGGGGATTTAGTTTGGTGTTGGGTCTAGTTTTGGGTTGAGTTGGGTCCTTACATCAATTTAATTAAAATTAATGTAAATGGTGTTCTTAAATTAATTGGAAGTGCATAGGGTTAAAATTAGGTGCGACACAAGTGTCATGGACATAGAAGACTAAGAATAGAATATTGTCATAATTTGGATTGCACAAGATAGGTCAAGATTGTGTCTCCAATTTCGATTGGAATGCACAAAGATGCAAAGTTGGACTTATCTGAAATTTAAAAATAACGTCTGCGACGAATATTGTACGACTAAAATAAAGCATAAAAAGGAATATTTATGAGTTATACAAAGGTCAAAATGGAAGACTGGCACGTCTAGGACAAGGGTATAAAATTTGTTGAAAGGCAAAAGCTAGTGTAGCGTTTCAAATATCGAAGCAACGGTAAGGTACAACAATTGGATAAAAACACAGTAATGAAATATAATCCCCCATAAATAAATTCTGAAATAATACTAATTAAATCCATATTCCTATATTATGGTCAGGGATTCATCTAGTGGGTTTCTAGGTCCAGTCCACTAACTTATACATTAATGAACACTATATATATATATATATATATATATATATATATATATATATATATATATATATATATATATATATATATATATATCATGTAATTAAGAAAATAAATTATACACAATACTTATAATAATTAAAAGACAAAAATATCCCTATTTTAGAACGTGGTAGTGACAGCTGCCACATAAACATTGATTGGGATTTTATTATTTGATGAGTATTTGAGCAGTTTTCAGCTGTGTAGGCGCGACTTTGTCAAATGGACACGTGGCCGCTATTTAGTTGGAGAGGACCACTTAATTGTAACAGCAAGACTTGGTCGTCTTGGAATTTGGGACACATGTGGCCAAAGATGCATGTGACGTACAGAGTTTGGAACGCACTGGACTAGAGACGCATGGACCGCATGGAGTGTGGAACGCATGGGTCAGAGTCGCATGGGACGCATGGAGTTTGGGACGCGTGGGTCAGAGACGCATGGACCGCATGAAGTCTGGGACACATGGGCCAGAGCCGCATGGGTTCTTTTTGTCGTATTGTCCACGCGGCTCTGCACCATCCTTGGGACTTCTACCTCTTAGCGTATTCTCGTCCTTCGAGGCAATCAAAAAAATCATTTTTGTCAGAATTCTGTGTCAGGCTCCATCTTTGTTGTCAGGACGTCATGTCAGGTCGACCTGCGGCCAGTTGTCAGGACGCTTGTTTGGATCGCATGGGTGTCCCTTTTTTGGGCCGCATGGTGTCCATGCGGTCCATCATCTGTTGAGTTTTATTTGGGGCGCATGGACGTTGGGCACATGGATGCGTCTTTTCCATGCTTCTACACCTGCCTCCTCTGTGTGTGGTAAAAATATGTTATCCGTACTCGGGAGTCCCGAATACGCAATAGATAATAGGTCCTCAAAAATTCTCTAAGGTAAGTAGTTCATGTCCATATCACCTCTGAACTATGAGCTGTTAATGTTTCCCTATTAGAGGAAAAGAAAACAATCATTTCCATATTACCTCTGACTCATTTTTTTTATCTGTACAAAATACCTTATTATGATCGTACTCAGCTACAAGCAAATTTTCTTGTCTGCCGATTTTTACGCTGAAAAGTCCCAACCGTCGCAGATGGTGTCTCCTTCAAGATTTTCTCATAGAACTTCTCTAACAAATGTTCAAATTACCTCTAATAGGGTCTTCTTATCATAAGTTATGATACTATACTACGCCCATATTACCTCTGGTATAATATTTGTAACCATGATACATACAGCAACAGAAAGGTTATAAAAAGAAAAAGGATATTTTCATTGATATTCAAGATCATGAGTACATATAATGGAAGTCTATTACATTCAAAATGGATTTTCATTGATATTCAAGATCATGAGTACATTTGAAAAGAAGGGGACCCCTCTGTAGTGTTTCTGGTACCAACGCGAGTATAGTCGGCAGCTCAACACATTCTGGGTCATCACTACAGCAAACTCCTTAGTAAAAGCCACAATAAATGAAAAAGAATCTATACCAACAAGAGCTAGTGAGGAGAACAAAGTGAGGCGAGCGAACACAGAGCTGAGCCTATAGTGTAAAATTTCTCACCAAAAAATAGGTATTTTGTGTGTATTCTATATTTATTATTTTTATTTAAATTATTTTTAAAAATTAATTTAAATATAATGTTGCATTAGGATACTTTACCGTAGTTTAAACATTAATGACATAGGATGACCCCAAAATCTATATCGTCCTTCGTAAGAAGTAGCCTACACAGGAGACACTACCCGTAGGATCTTCATGTGATACAAAATTTGACCATTTATCATTAATATGGCACTAGCATAACAACCATAGTTTATTATGTTTAAAATTTAGATATTTTATATATATAATTCATATGTAATTATTCTCCAATCCAACCTTCTTCATTAAGCAACCCATAATTTTCCATGCCAAATTAGGCCACTTTCCTCTTTTATAGGATTTAATTAATTATTTATTACTATTTTAAATCCCATAGAATCAAATCAAATATTTGTCATTAATTAGTTGGTTGGTTAGTTGTTGACTTTTAAATAACTAACAAACTAATTAGAAAATATCCTAACTAACTACGAACTAAACCTAATCCTACCCATCCCCCCAATACCCGTGGCTACCCCCCCCCCCCAATACCCGTGTATACCTCACGCGACCCCCTCTCTATTTTTCTCTCTCCACTATATATATATATATATATATATATATATATATATATATATATATATATATACACACTCTTTTTCTCATCTTTTCTTCTTAAAATTCTAACCAAATTTCTCCTTCAAAATCCTAATTTCTTCCCTCCTCCAAGAACCCTAGCCGCCACCATCACCACCAAGGCCGATCCCCCCCCCCCTTCACGTGGGTGACATCACCTCCTTCATCTAAGAAACTAGTTCTTCATCCTTCTTCTTCTAGTAAGTCTCATTCTTCCTCAAACCCTTCTCTAATGTGTATGATTGCATGAATAATTGTTGTTATATATAAATAAATAATTTTTATATTTATTTGCAACCGATTGCCATGTTCTTAATAGTAGAGTTTTATTTTAGGATTTACATATAAAGAATTGAACCAATGAATGCATGTATTCACCCATAGGTAGAACCCTTGATTAAATATTGTTATTAATATAAAAATATGATGTTTAAATTATTTTTATCCATATTTTTTACTGTTTATTTCATATTATTAAATTATTATTATTTTTTTGAATAAATTGGATATACAATGAGAATGGTGACCTAGTTTTATGTTTTCTCCAAAACTTTGCATCAAACCCTTCTAAAACTTTGTAAATAATTAAATTTTGATGTTATTAACCTATATTAAATTCAGTTTTTAATTTATAATTCCAAAAATATTATTTATAATTTAAATAATTTTTATGCATAAAAAGTCACCTAGTTGACCTAGTTTTCATATAAATCTATTGTAACTTATTCTTTAGCCATATATAAATGTCTTCCCTATTATTTATGATTAAAAACTTATTTTTCTAGAATTAATTATAATTTTAGAATTTTATGCAAAGCATAATAGTTAGGTTATAATGGCAAAATTTTGTCAATACTATTGCTAGAAGACTAGTAGGTGTCCAATGGAAAAGCCAATAAGTATAATTGATAAAGATGCATGTATGAACTCATTTAATCATTATTTTCTAATAGTTTAGAATTATTCCTAGAATTTAATATTTTTATGATTTCTTCTTTTGAAAAATTGCATGTCGAAAAAAATCTTGTTTAGCACATATATTAGTATGACTAGTTGACAACCCTCGTAGAAATCCTTTGTAGAAAAAAAAAACATTATTTTGTCTATTTTTATGATTAATTCTAGAATTATTATTTTATTTAATTAATATTTTTAAAAAGGATTTTGGTAATGATTAACGGTTAGTATTATTTTGAGGCTAGTTACTTGAATGTGCAATCAACATAGAATTAATAACTAGTTAATAACATAATTTTGACTAGTTAGTAAGAGTCTAATTAGTATAATAAATTGGTAGGTGTTCGTGACATTCCTATGGAGAGATCCGGACCAGATTTATTGTTCTCGCATCTTGGCTGGTCAGGCAAGTACATCTTGCTTATTTGTATTGTGCAGTTTACATTATGCCTAGTTCTTCTTTTTTTCTAGTTGTGTGCACAAGTCCTAGAAGTACTTGACCAACCTGGTATGGTAAAGATACATGGCATCTTTTGACCTAACACAGTTTCAAACACGTTCACTGAGTGAGAGAGTGCATGGACTGGCGTATTGACTGGCCCTAGATACGTGAGTTCGTGTCTGGTGTTAGTTGTTGGTGTTAGTTTGGGTTCTAGATTTTATTGACGTCTTACATTATGTTTGCACCGCATATACGGTTTGGATAGTACATTGGGAGGGGAGAGTCTACTAGTGAGCGTATGAGATTTTTGTTTCTAATGGCGTATATTTGTACCTGTCACGCCCCAGTCCCAAAATATCGAGGGACTAGATACGTGGCAATGGCTAGCAGCACACACCGATGGACAAACCCAATTTAATGGATCCATCGGGGCATACTTAAGCTGTATTACAACAATAATCAGGGTCTACTAATCTAATCCAAAGAATGAATATATCAAATATCAATAAAAGGAAGACATCATCATCAAGTCACAAGTACATAAATCGGGAAACAACCCGATAATCAAGTCTGTTACAATTATTCAAGATCCAAAAATAAAGATATCAACAACAATACTGAGTATGGACAAAGTATATACTCAGAAGATACCGTAGATGTCACTCGACTACTGGATCTGGTACTGCTCCAGTGTCTGCTCCTGTTCCTGCTTCTGCTCCTGCTAATACTCCTGTTCCGTGTACCTCGGGGTCGATCTCGTCTGCTAGTACTGGGGACATAATCCGGATCCAGGTCCTCAGGGGACATAGCAAGGTACAGAAAATACAAGCCAAAGATAATGCAGTACAGCAAATAAATGAAACAATAGGACAAATATATAACCAGCTAAGTGATATGCAATATGAGAGCAGCACTAGAACTCAAGCTGAAACTACTACAAGCTCTGTATCGGGAAGCCGGTAGCAGTGATATCATGTGGTTGTCTAGCTCAAAGGGAGACTACGACGCCGGCATAATATATAATCAACCTGTAGTTTGTGTGACTCTCCCCACCCAATGTAATCATGCATCTCATGTCCACGACGTCTCATGTTCATGCCATACAGGATCATAACTAATTCATCCAGTCATATAATATCTAAGCAAAGGAATAAGTCATAAAAACTGTATCCTATACAGAATCACCATGAATATCTCAGGACGATTCTGTATCATGAATAGTGTCAGGTGTCCTGGGTAAAACGTACTTGATAATTCAAGTACGAGAATGCAAAGGGTCACGATATCCATGTCTATGTGACGTTACACAACTCCGGGTACGGGGTTGGCACCCGACTATTAATCGGACGCTAAGTAAGTCACTCGGTCCTAGGTTTAAGCATGTACAACAAATATATACATCAAGGAAATAAGTAGCAAAAACTGTAGAGATTGGCAAGGTACACTTGCCTGGGGTTCCGACTCCAATTGTAGCTCTGACTTCAGCGGGATTTTCAGGCAGTACTCCGGTTTCTGAAATAAATATCACCATTAGATCCAAAAAATATCAATCAGCTAGAAATGACTGTCCTTAAGTCCAATTTGGACACAGGGGCGAAAATGACAGTTTCTGGTCAAAGCGGGGTCCACATGTGGGCCGCTTTGCACCAAAAAATGTGTCAGGGTCAAAGGTCTCCAAATTCGTCCAACTTAGTGTTAACAGGTCAGGAACGATGATACGAACCCAACGGAACTTCCAGATTTGGATTCCGATGAGCCGATCACAAAATCGCCCGTCAAGTGGAGCTGTGGGGCCCACGACACACGATTTTGCCAACATTTTCAGAATCGAACCAAACTTGGGTCACAGGACCAGCGTATTGCTACGAGTCTGATGGCGTAAGTTTCATCTCGATCCGACGTGTGTACACTAAGTTACAATGAGAACCAGAAAGGACGGATACGGGATGGTGTCCGCGGATACGTATTGATTCCGGTGTGCACGCACATCCGAATCAACTTCTGCGAAATTCTGCACATCCGTATCAACGACGCGCACGTATCGGCGAAGATCGCACCGACCAAGTCATCCCGTTTGGCGGGGCGTACTCAGTTCCGGGATGAAACAGGGTATTATTTTTCCTGTTTTTGGATCGCGGTTCACGATCGCCACAGGACGCGATGCACCGAGAGGGTCACGCAGGGTTCCGCGATGCAACAGACAGAATCGAAAATGGGTCAACGAGCAGAGAGAAACGGGTACCTGAACAGGGCTCCAGAAATGATGTTTTCTCGTGTCCGCGTGTCGACACGAAGGGGCCGTGTCCTGACCGTGTCCGGCTAGGGTTCAGGGGAGCCTGCCGGAGAGTCGCTGCTGGCCGAGGCGGCTCGACGAGGGCTGGGTGGCTCGCTGGAGGAGGGCGGCACTGCAGGCGGCTCTCGGACGGCCAGAGGCGGCGGACCGGCGCTGGAGGACGGCGCTGGAAGGAGGGCAGCGGGGTCGGGCTCCCTCGGGGCGCCTGAGGCGGGTCGGCCGGTGGGCGGAGCGGAGCCGGAGGAGAGGAGTCTGGGCCTAGGGCGGTGGGAGGCTGGAGGCGGCTATGGCTTCGGGTCGCCGGAGAAGACGACCGGCGGAAGGGAAGAAGTGGCAGAGAAAATGGGGTTTTTATAGGCTGAAGGTGGCAGAGGGAGCGGCGGCCGGTGCGTCGACCGGTGCGAGGAGAGGAGGCGGTGGGTCGGGGACACGAACGGGTGGTGGCGGCGTAACGGCCGGCGGCGGACGTTCCGGTAGCCGTTGCGACGCGGGCGGCGGCTGGAGGTGAGGAGTCGGGTTCTGGGCTGTTTGGGAGAGAAAGGATAACGGGTCGGGTTCGACGGGTCGGGTCTGGTTCACAGTTTGGTTCGGTTTGGTTTAATTTGGTTCAATGAACCGGGTTAATTAGTGTTTAATTACAAAATAGATTTTAGGGCTTTAAAAAAAACTCCCGGGGTCCAATAAATTCCCGAAAAATTATCCTATGTCTAGTTTTCCATTTTACATTAGAAAATATTATTTTCATAATATTTTAATATTAATTAATAACATTTAAAAAATCCTTTAATTACAAATACCTTGATTTTAATAGCAGAAAAATCTCAGAAAATTACAATAAATTGGGGAAAATTCTAAATTATCAATTTTTGAAAATCAGGGGGATTACAGTACCCCCGAGTTCTGCGGAACGCCTGGTGGGATGACTATTCTTCTATTTCTCCCCCCTCATGCGCCATTAGAGATGTCTCGAGTATATATCACATAAATGGTTAGTTACACTATTATTGTTTACTGCTTTACTTTCATGCATGTCGATTCTTGTGTACTTGTTATGTTCCTCTGAGGATCTGGCACATTTTTTAGATCCCGACGAGCACTTGTACCCGTCGGACTACGGAGTTAGAAATCTTGCTGACGAGGACCTTGAGGTGGAGCCAGTGGAGTTTTCTTGAGCGTCCTGGACGACAGTTGCTTAGAGTCTTGGGTGTCATTAACTAGTTAGCTGACGCTTGAACTATTTTTATTATTTTTTTATTACTTAGTGGAATTCTTTCAGTAATTATTTGTACTCATTTTTTGTGGATTGTTCTCCACTAGACTTTATATGTAGTGGACTTGAGACTTATATATTTATTCAGTTCCTTATTCTGTGATATTTATGGATGAGACTAGATTATACCTGCATGTGTTATTGTGACTTAGTTATATTTTACAACATACTACGACTAGTTAGGTCCATTAAATTGGGTTCCTACACTTGTTCGTACAGCTAGCATGTGTATGTATACCTGGTCCTACGTATTTTGGGGCTGGGGCATGACATACAGACCCAACTATGTCGTATAAAAGAAAGCGAATAGAAATCTCGATTGGGATGTTAATTCCAACCATGTAACTATTGCGGCCATATACGGGGAATAGCTACGGTGAGCTAGGTTGGAAGATCGCGAACAATCTCCCAGGTAATACGTTTAGCCATATATGAGGAATAGCTACGGTTGGAAAGACCGCAGCCATATACGGGGAATAGCTACGGTGAGCTCTGTCATGTGAAAGGAAGCACAAATCCATCTCTCTACAAGAGATGGACGAAAGATTAGGAGAAGTACATGAATCAAGCAGGATGCAATCATTTAAATAGAATGGGTTGAAAGGAAGGTGAGTCATAGTCAAATATGGATAAGACCTAAAACTCTAATCCTAGGTGCAAGCCCGCTCAGTACAGTTATATAACCAAAATGGCTAACTAGACCTACATGGGCCACTACTAAAAATATGTCACGTCCCAATCCCAAAATACGTAGGACTAAAAATACGTAAGCATGTCAGCCGTATGTATATGGCAACTCTAATATATAAAAACCATACATATACGTACGCTATTTTATGAATAATAATTCATAAGTGGTATATAACTTCAAAAGTCACAGGCAATACTAATCTCATCCACAAAACCAAATAGAAATATATAACCAAATATGGCAATATATCCAGTAGGAAATAGTCGAGAATAACTAGTAGTCGGGTGGAGACAAATTCACTACCAACTAGGATATGAAAGACAACAAAATAAGTACATCTTCTAGTGATCAAGAAGCTTTAAGGAAAGGCCGCCTCGAAAGAGAAAGAAGTAGCCAGTCCTGATCTATGCTTCTGCAAATAATCATGATCTTCTATACCTGAAAAGGGTACCAGGTCCTCAGAGGGACATAACAAGTACACAAGAAATCGACATGCATAAAAGTAAAGCAGTAAACAATAAATAGGGTAACTAAACCACCTATGTGATATCCACTCGAGACATCTCTAATGGCGCATGAGGGGGGAGAAATAGAAGAACAGTCGTCCCACCAGGCGCTCCAAAGAATTCGGGGGTTACACAGTTGCACCATTTTCACAGTACAGTAAGAAACAGAAATCCCATACGCTCACTAGCAGATTCTCCCATCCCAATGAACTATTTGAACCGTATACGCGGTGTAGACATAATACAATAACGTCAAATAATATCTAGAAAACTAAACCAACACCAACTACTAACATAAGACTCGAACTCTCGTACCGATGATCAGTTGACACGCTGGTCCATGCACTCTCTCACTCAGACAGTGAACGTGTTTGACCAGTGTCAGGTCAGAAGATACCACATATCTTTACAACATACAAAGTAAGTCAACTACTTCTAAGATACTTGAACACATCTAGAAAAATAAAAACTAGGCATAATGTAAACCGAATAAAACAATCAAGCAAAGTGTACTTGCCTTTCAAGCCAAGATACAAGTACAACAATTCTGGTCTGGAGCTCTCCACAGGGACGTCTCGAACACCTACCAATTTATTATTACACTATTTAGACTCTTACTATCTAGTCAAAATTAGGTTATTAACTAGTTATTAATTTTACGTTGATCACACATGCAAGTACTAGCCCTCAAAATATTACTAACCATTAAATTATCAAAAACTATTTTTAAAACATTATTTAATAAAAATAATTAATTCTGGAAATTATTGAAAAATTAGGGGTTTTAGTGATAGGGTCGTCTCCTATAAATTCTATGAGTCCAAAACCAAGTAGAAACCAAAACTACGTCATGATGGGTTACTGACAAGTCAATAAAACCAATTTTTAATAAATGGATAATTCTGGAATAAATACTTAAAATTTAAAATAACATAATAAAATTTTAGATGCTAAAAATATGGGTTTTTGGTAGGGGTTTAAGTTTAAACTGTCGGAGTCAAATTTTGTCAAAACTAGGTCAACTTGCTCATAAAATACAAAAAATCCTAATTTTTATAAATAGAAATAAAATCTGAATAAATATAAAAAAATCAGTAATAAATACAATAAATACTATTTTTTTTATCCATACAAAAATAATTAGGGTATTACCATCTACATGGCAACCAAACTTTGCTAGTATGCATGCCAAGGGATGGTACATGGGTGTTGTAATAATAAAATCACTAAATAATATAATTTTGATATAATTTTAGGATATATAATTTTTGGAATAGGTAGTGTGGCCACGTGAGGAGGGGAGTCGGTTTGGTGATGGTGGTGGCGGCTTGGAGGAAGGAGGTGAAGAAGAAAATTAGGATTTTGTATAGGAGAATTTAAGTTAGGATTTTTAGAAGATAGAAGGGATATATATATATATATATATATATATATAGAGAGAGAGAGAGAGAGAGAGAGAGATTCGACCAAGGAGGATATTTTCTAATTAGGTTTTTAGTTATTTAAAAGTCAACAACTAACCAAATAATTAATTTATGACAAGAATTTGATTTGATTCTATAGGATTAAAATAGTAATAAATAAGTAAATAAATAAATCCTATAAAAGAGAAAAGTGACCTAATTTAGCATGGAGGAATTATATGTTGCTTATTGAAGAAGATTTGGATGAAAAATAACCATAAATAGATTATTTAAATAAAAATATCTAAATATTAAATATAATAAACTATGGTTGTTATACTAGTGCCATACTAATGTTGAATGGTCAAATTCTGAGTCACAGAAAGATCCTGCAAGTTATGTCTCCCGTGTAGGCTACTTCCTTCGAAGGACGATATGCATTTTAGGGGCGTCCTATATCATTAATGTCCAAACTACGGTAAAGTATCCAAAAAAATAATTAGATTTTAATTAATTTAAAAATAACCTAAAATAAATACAATAATTATAAAATACACACAAAATACCTATTTTGGGTGACGAGTTTTACAATCTACCCAACTTACAAGAATTTTGTCCTCGAAATAAAAAAATAAAGCACGATTTGTTAAATCCTCAAAATTTGTATCTAAGCCAAGTCAACCGTAATCTTCTCAAAAATTTAAATAACAAAATATATTCAAATCTATCACAATCTCTTCAAAATTAAAATAACCACTGTTTAAATCAAAATTTTACATATCGTAATCTCTTTTTGAATTTAAATAATCAAGGTTTAAATCAAATCTATATGACATCTTCAAATTTAAATAACCCACATCAAAATTTAAATCATGATTCGAATAATCTCCTCTAAATTTTTAAATATTAACAACTCTAATAAAATCTTATTCCTAGTTTCGAACTTAAGAATTTCGTACTCATCAAAATTTTAAATTCAATTTCCATCCTCAACATTTTAAATAGGTGATCCAAAAATCAAAATTTAACTTTTAATTCAAATCATCAAATTGTAAAATTTTGAATTTAATACATCAATGTTCATGTTTAGAATTATATTTTTATCCTCAAAATTTAAATCGTTGATTCAATCTCCAATATTTAAAATTTAAATCATGTGCTCAAATTATAAATATTTGGTTCGTAATATCAAAATTTTAAAATTTATTCTATAAGGTATTCTTATCGTTAAAGTTAAATCCTCATCATCATAATAATTCTTCTAAAAAAATTCTCAAAATTAAAATGACTTAATTCCTCGATCTATCTTATTTGATAACTTTCGTAACCACCGTCTAAATCTTCATATAAAATTTTAGCTCAAGTTGACAATGCAACTTCTACCCAGCTTAGAATTTATCCATCTTTCATAAATACCAGGCTATAAAAAAAAATTCTCAATCATTCAATAGTGCTTACTAATCCTCAAAATCTTAACACAAAATATCTCATATGTGATATGCCCTTAATTACAAAATATAGTCACAAAGTAATGTGATTGGCCTATGGGGTATACCTAGTACTATTCGTGTGTCAACTTATATCAAACACGAGCGTTCGTCTTTCCGAAATAGGGGAAGACAAAAAAATAACAATAAAGAGTTCTAAGAGGGGGTGATATAATAAGTACGGGATTCAAGGGCGATTGAAGAATTCAAAAGAGAGTTGTCAAGGCAGTTATGGATTAAAATCTTATTTTTGGTAAATTCATATTCGCATGCTCATATCAGTACAGTTATGTAACCGATACAATATGCTCTGACCTGTCTAGAGAGAAAGTATATTTGTCTAACAAGCTAAGTCAACTATATCTCAATCCATATAAAGTAGTCATGCGAAGAGCGAACTCAGTGCACTAAGGTTGATCAGACCATAATACGCTGATTCTAATTAGACAATATATTAGTATGGGCCCCCAATAATACATATGTTATGAACAAGCTCGATAAAGAATAAACTTGCAAAACTAGGCTGCAATAGCAGCATAAGTCAAGATAGTCCAAATAATATAAGTATGTGGGATTATGATGAGTAAAAGTATAAATAGTTCAAGTTCATCAAGAATCTAAGTCTCATTCGGTGTTTGTACCTCTACAGTTGCCATGCTAACTTTGTCTAAGTCTCTGGTCGACCAAATGGGGATATGGGCCTCTAAAGCTCTACAGTCTGGATAAACACTATCTTCTTGTGATAGCATATAGTTGGTGTCATTCAATTACACTTTATTAATAGGTCAAAAGGACTATGAGATACTAGGTTGTGAGGCATGCTACCCAACTTACGAGAATTAACTAATACTGTAACTACCTTAAGGGGATTCTACAAAATAACCTTGCTCTTGTAAATAAAATAGAAACTCTTGTTCGGGTTTACAAGGAAAAGATCTTTGTACTTATTAGGGTATCCTATTGCATTATAAAACTTCATAGGTAATGGTCATCTTAAGTCTTAATCATAGTTCTTATAGGACAAAAGTGTTGATATTAAGAATGGATAAGTTACTGGCTCTCAAGTGAAAGAGGATATAACCTGTATTGAGATATGTGGAACAGATTACTTGATTTGAAACTAAAGAAAAATCGTAAAATCATAAACTAAATGAACAACTTAAACTATCAAGTTCTAACTACTAAGCACAAAAATATAAATTCAAGATTAACAAACTAAAATCCTACCAAACTATATATCCTAACATAAAAGGAATCACTTAGCCTACAATTGAAGAGTAAGGTGGCACGATTTGATTTCCATCATCGTTTAAGGTCAACGGTTATGGAATGAGATTACGACAGTCACGTAGGAGAATAATGAGTATGCCTCAAGGAGCAAAATAATTGGAAGAAGAAAATACTAAATAGTATTGGATTCAACAAATTTGACACGATTTAAAAGATAAAGGAAAATTTTTAGTCATCGCACAAATAGCGAGCGTTAAGGTTTCAGAGAAACAAGATATTAAAGTAAATAAAGAGACTCTTGATAATATCATGATTTTCTAAAGGAATGTGGTATGCTAGTCTCTATATTCGTGGTATGATCAAGGGAAGGGTTCTAATCATTCAATAGGTTTTAATTGGTAAATAGCTATGACAATTAATCTAAGATGGAGGGATGGATTAACTCAAGATGAGAAAGTATATAGATAGTTGGATAAGATGGCATGGTCGGTGACTCATGAAGACTCAAGTATGACTCAATGATGATCATATATTCTAGGGATCTACTAAGTTGAAGGTAGGGTACCCTTTCTCTTACTAAGGTACTGGTTCATTCCTCTTAGTTTTCTAAGGTACTGCTCTACTAATATCAAGACAAGAATCTAAATTTATAGTCCTCTTATGTTATTTCATTATGAAAGTTAGGTTTAGTCCTAATATTCAACCTTGGATTTCTATTGGTTCCTCAATACTAGGGTCAAACAATATGGTCAAATTTCTAACTAACCCTAGTAGTGTCTATACTACTCTCAAGTCATTCCTAAATATATCAAGGGATAATGGTCAATTAATTTATAGGTGTTAGATGCTAGGGTTCTTTAGGTATGCTAAACTTTTGGGAGCTGTCAATATTCTAATTTATTTTTCTTAGTAGGTATGCTATCATAATTATCTTCTAACAACAATGATTCATATATTCTGGCAGGAGGCTATACTCAAGGAACTATTAGAAAAATACATAAAATAAGAAAATGTGAGGAAACAAGGATACCGATGTCAAGGGAATTAAGCGAGTACAATTTTGAAGATCAAGGAAGGTAGGTGAGTTCAAGAATTCCGAACGTATATAAAGAGAAAAGTCAAATATGTGGATGAGATCATATACTCTAATCCTATTTGTAGGCTTGCTCGGTATAGTAACATAACCGAGATAATATACTCTCAACCTACATGGACAAATTTATCTCTTTACAAGAGATGGACGAAAGATTAGGAGAAGTACATGAATCAAGCAGGATACAATCATTTAAATAGAACATGTTGGAAGGAAGGTGAGCCATAGTCAAATGTAGATGAGACCTAAAACTCTAATCCTATGTGCAAGCCCGTTCGGTACAGTTACGTAACCGAAATGACTAACTAGACCTACATGGGCCACCACTAAAAATATGTCATATCTCAGTCCCAAAATACGTAGGACTAAGAATACGTAAGCATGCTAGCCGTATGTATATAACAACTCCAATATATGAAAATCATACACGTACGTACACTATTTTATGAAAAAATATTTCACAAGTGGTATATAACTTCACAAGTCACAGGTAATACTAATCTTATCCACAAAACCAAATAGAAATATATAACCAAATATGGCAATGTACCAAGTAGGAAATAGTCGAAAAGAACTAGTAGTCGGGGGGAGACAAATCCACTACCAACTAGGATATGAAAGACAACAAAATAAGTATATCTTCTAGTGATCAAGAAGCTTTAAAGGGAGACCGCCTCAAAAAAGAAAGAAGTAGCCAGTCCTGATCCATGCTCCTGCAAATAATCATGATCTTCTATACCTGAAAAGGGTACCATGTTATCAAAGGGACATAACAAGTACACAAAAAATTGGCATGCATGAAAGTAAAGTAGTAAACAATAAATAGGATAACTAAACCACCTATGTGATATGCACTCGAGACATCTCTAATGGCACATGAGGAGGAAAAAATAGAAGAACAATTGTCCCACCAGGCGCTCCGAAGAACTGAGGGGTTACACAGTTGCACCATTTTCACAGAATAGTAAGAAACAGAAATCACATACGCTAACTAGCAGCTTCTCCCCTCCCAATGAACTATCGGAACCATATACGCGGTGCAGACATAATGCAATAACATCAAATAATATCTAGAAAACTAAAACAACACCAACTACTAACACAAGACTCAAATTCTCGTACCGATGATTAGTCGACACGCTTGTTCATGCACTCTCTCACTCAGACAGTGAACGTGTTTGAAACAGTGTCAGGTCAAAAGATACCACGTATATTTATAAGATACCAGGTAAGTCAACTATTTCTAAGACGTGTGCACACATCTAGTAAAATAAAAACTAGGCATAATATAAACTGAACAATACAATCAAGCAAGGTGTACTTGCCTTCCAAGGCAAGATCCGAACACAACAATTTTGGTCTGGAGCTCTCCACAGGGATGTAATGAATACCTACCAATTTATTATTACATTAATTAGACTTTTACTATCTAGTCAAAATTAGGTTATTAACTAGTTATTAATTCTACATTGATTGCACATGCAAGTAACTAGCCCTCAAAATATTACTAACCATTAACATTATCAAAAACTATTTTTAAAACATTATTTAATAAAACTATTAATTCTGGAATTTATTCGAAAAATAGGATTTTTAGTGATAGGGACGTCTCCTATAAATTCTATGAGTCCAAAACCAAGTAAAAACCAAAACTAGGTCATGACGGGTTACTGACAAGTCAGTAAAATCAATTTTTAATAAATGGATAATTCTGAAATAAATACTTAAAAATTAGAATTAAAATAATATAATAAAATTTAGATGCTAAAAATATGGATTTTTGGTCGGGGTTTAAGTTTAAACTATCGGGGTCAAGTTTTGTCAAAACTAGGTCAACTTGCTACATAAAACACATAAAATTCTAATTTTTATAAATAGAAATAAAATCTGAATAAATATAAAAAAAATACTAATAAATACAATAAATACTATTTTTTTATTCATACAAAAATAATTAGAGTTTTACCATCTACAAGTTGATCCTATTAGGGTTGGCAACCAAACTTTGCTAGTATGCATGCCAAGGGGTGGTACATGGGTGTTGTGACAATAAAATTATTAAATGATATGATTTTGATATGATTTTAGAATATATAATTTTTGGAAAAATAATACTTCATAAAAAAAAATTAGGATTTTTTTATCTATTATCAAGTCCTAACAAGATCCAAGGGTCTCCAACATGCATACATCAAAACTAGGTCAAAATCACCCATAAAATATGCTCAAAATTCTAATTTAATACAAATTAATAAATCTAGAATTATTTATAAAAACTGAATATATTCTATATTTTTAACATCTATATGAATATATTAACAAGAATTAAAGAGGGGTTTGAAGAAGGTTTCATGCATGCACAAAAGTTATAGGTTGAACATCAAAATTAGGGTTATGGGTTGTATGGGTTCTTCAATCATAAATTAATGGAGTTTACAAAAATCCCACACATATATAAAAATCTATATAAACATATAACAAGAAGATATTAAGGAGAGAAGGATTAAAGAACTTACTAAAAAAAAAGAGAGAATTGCTAGGGTTCTTGGATGGAAGATGTAGTGTGACCACGTGAGGAAGGGGGGGCGGCTTGGTGATGGTGGTGGCAGCTTGGAGGAAGGAAGTGATGAAGAGAAATTAGGGTTTTGTAGAAGAAAATTTAAGTTAGGGTTTTTAGAAGATGGAGAGAAGAGAGGGGGAGAGATTCAACCAAGGGAGGGGGATTCGGCCAAGGGGGGAGCCGTGGGTTTTGGGTAGGATTAGGATTGGGATGGGTAGTTAGTTTGTTAGGATGTTTCATAATTAGGAGGTTAGTTATTTAAAAGTCAACAACTAACCAAATAATTAATTTATGACAATAATTTTATTTGATTCTATGGGATTAAAATAGTAATAAATAAATAAATAAATCCTATAAAAGAGAAAAGTGGCATAATTTGGCATGATGGAATTATGGGTTGCTTATTGAAGAAGGTTTGGATGAGAAATAACCATAAATAGATTATTTATATAAAAATATCTAAATATTAAATACAATAAACTATAGTTGTTACACTAGTGCCATACTAATGTTGAATGGTCAAATTCTGTGTCACGGAAAGATCCTACAAGTTTTGTCTCCCGTGTAAGCTACTTCCTACGAAGGGCGATATAGATTTTGGGGGCGTTCTATATCATTAATGTCCAAACTACGGTGAAATGTCCAAATAAAATAATTGGACTTTAATTGATTTAAAAATAACCTAAAATAAATACAATAATTATAAAATACATACAAAATACCTATTTTGGGTGAGGGGTTTTACACCATGCGCAGGAACATCATGCACACGGATTAAAAGTCTGATATATATGCACATCTTGGCCACAAACATAAGTTACAAACACGTCCCTCCAAGAGAGAGTCGCATCAATGCGAAGGGTGGTCACCAATAGCCTTCCAACTCATGCTTCCGATGAGCGTCCTGAGACAGCGTCACCCATGCGTCTAGTGAAGAATTCTATCCATCAGCACATCTTCATGTCGAAGCCTTTCGGCTACGACCATGCGCGTTAAGCCGTGGGGTTTGTCTGCACATGTTCTTGGCAATGCTTCACCCATGCAAAATGGACCGTGTGTTAGTATTTGTGAGTGTTAAGAAAAAAGAGACAATGGTTATCTCCTTACCTTCCGAAGTGGCCGTCGTGACGAAATGATCAACCATCAAGGGCAGGGGATCGACGAATCGCTCGACCGGACTCCCTGAGTCTAATCGTTGCACATGCATCTTGACAAGGAGAAATGATTCTCCTCTCTCTCTCTCCGGTGGCTCATATTTATAGGCAAAGATGGCCATTAAAGCTCCCCGAGCAATTGGGCACCAAAATCACGGAATGAATTTCATATTTAATGAATGAACCCACATCTAGGGAAGATGAAAGAGCCGGTCAAACCCATGACATGCGCTGTGAACTTGCCTGCTCAGGGTTCGAGGGAAGACAACTCAGCACCCTCACCCATGCGTCGTATATGTTTTGCGCTAATAAACAGATACACCAACAAAGCTGATGCACCGGATCTCCTATGCTCCATCATCCATGCTTATGTTCAAAGTATTCCAAACTTAATTTAGTTCAAAAACTTTGAAAGGGGTCTTGTAGAAGCATAAAAAATCTACACCATGCGCCACATGCAGCCAAAGTCATGTATAGTCATGTGCTAAGCATAGACCAAAATCCTGCGCATTCACGCACCAGGGGCAGCCAAGCCCATGCGTAGTCATGCGCTGAAGGCAGTCAAAGCCATGCGCTAAATATAGCAATGCGCCAACATCAGTGCAACAAAGGTCTCATGCGGCAACACCCCCAATACCCCCATGCGGTGGTCTCTGTGCGCTACAATCCATATTATCACAGCAGTGTTCCAGTACGACATCGTCCCCATGCGACAACGTTCCCATGCACCAGTACTGCACCGATGCTCCTCATGCACCAGTATTTCTAATGCGCTAGATTTATTATACGACAAACTTTCTGTCATTAACCAACCAGGGCATGACACGTGTCACGTGGATTATGGGTAACAAAAAATCCAAATCTCAAATTGCCACATGACAACCACATCACGACATGCGCCTATGTACGGTAGCATGAGATCCGCGCACGTATGCGCATGCATGGTCCTCTGAAGGCTATAAATAGTGGGCATCTCCCACACATAAAAAAAAGAAAGATGAGAGAGGAGAAGAGGAAACCAGGGGCAACCGAAGAGGGACATCAACTGAGTCGCATACTCAAGTTCCCGAAGGCCTTGCCATTTTCTTTCGTCAGACCGTCAACAGAGTAAAGAAGTCTACCGCAAACTTGATCTCCACCGTCACACTTGTCCAGATCTTTTCTTTTTTTGTACTCAGAACTCTATGCATTAGAGTTTCTTTTGTACCTTATTTTGTTCTACTCCAATTAATACAAAGAGTTCGTTCAATTTTTTCATATTTTTTACGATGTAGACAGTTGTGATATGACATTTAATTGTAACCGAAAGTGTCGTTTCTTCATTTCTTAGTTGCGGAAGAAATGGATTACAGCTCCATTGTAAGTGTACTTTTTCTGTATTTTTTTAATTCTTATATACACTTTCATGTTATTATCCAAACAAACTAATTTAAAAAATTTCACTTATGAAAATAAAATTATATATCTAAACATATTTTAGAATATGATAATTTATACTTTTATTGCAATTTGTAAATATATCGCATTAGAATAGGTTGACAGTGTTCCTTTCACACACGGAGGTACATGCATCCAAACAGCCCCTGACCGTCATCAGCTGAAGAACTCGATCACAAAATTTCGTCCACCCCACTTCCAAACTCCACAACGTCAAAAACGTGCTTCGAAAGCTTCCATCGATCACTCCATTTCCTCCTCTACATATAAGCTGTCCAACAAATTTGGAAGTCGCTCTAGCTCTGAATTATGGATGAAGAAGTGGCTAAAGTACTAATTTGCTCTTCTTCTTTCTCCAAATTGCATGTCCCAATCTTGATTGATAGTGTTATGCATGCTACAATTTATACCTTCAGATTGCATGTTTCGTTTCCTACTAATTGGGTTTCTAGGGTTTGGTTGAATCTTGATTTGATTAAAGCAGGGTCTAGTTTTGGTACTTTCCCCCCCTAATTTAGTTTCAATTTTTTGGTTTCTACAATCCTAGATTGCACTAATTTGGTAAAGTTAGCATGATTTCTTGCAGTTGACTAGAATAAAACATATCGTCTTCGACGTCTTGTTACATCTTTGCTTGTTAGTTTGCAGATACTATTGTCTCGTTTTATTGCAAATCTTCTTGGACAAATTATTTCTAATCGTAAACGAAGAATTGAGGATTAATTATAATTAGCATCTCACACATATTATTCTGCATCAACAAGCCTATTGTTTGATATTTAGTCTTCTATGATTACTTGTTGGATAGTCATGGTGATCTGCACCCTTGGAGTCACTATAGAGTTAGAGCCTAAGGCTGTGTTTGGTTTGGGGGAAGAAAGGGAAAATAAGGAAAGTAAACTGTTTCATGTGGAAAAGGGTAGAGATTTGTATAACATCCTGTTTCATTTTTCACTTTCCACTAAACCAAACACAACCTAAGTTACTTGAATGTTGCTAGGAGTCCTATAGGGTTTGACTTAAGACTAGGAAATAAGAGTCCTAAATGGATCGACTCCCAAATGAAATTTAGGGCGCGGAAGCTTGAATGTCCTAACCAATCGCAGAATTTAGACAACTGAATATAAACAGGACTTACCAAGCGAAGAACACAAACTGCAATGTTGTTTGGTCTTTGGAGCACGCTTGGATACCTGATTGGTGGATGGTCGGATATCTGTCTGGATATTCTGGTCTGATTTGTTGGGATTTGTGGTGCAAATTCCAAGGTGGTTGATGGCTGTTCTTGTCGTTGATGGAGTTGTTGGCAGGGCACATGAACGGGTGTGACGCTAATGACGAAAACAATCTCGAATAATACGATGAATCAAAGATCCAGAAGAATATGGTGAAGAAGATCCAAGTCAAAAGATCAACAATCTATGAAAATATATGGAGAAGAGAATATGAGATACATTAGGGTTACAAAGTATTTTCCAAAACACAAATTAGTCTCAACTCAATCTCTCTACAAAAATAGTTTGTTGTTCATGGCTTTACAAAGGCATACGAAAACCCTAACCTATGATAAATGAAAATAGAATTATTGAGCACGTGGCTAGATTGTTCTTTTATGAACATGGGGTGCAACTTAGGAAAGCCATGAACAACAAACGCGTTGATTTATATGATGAGAAGCAATTAAGGAGAGAAGACTTTGCCTTGGCACAAGTGGAATTCATGTACAATAGCGTGTTCAGTCATCTACATATAGTCTCCTTTTGATATTGTGTATTCCAAATCACCTAATACTATTCTTGATTTATATGTTTTACCAAATCAGAAAAGAGTGCAACAAGGGAGCATTTGACGAATCAAATTCGAGGAGTTCACGAGGTAGAAGGCTAATGCAAGGTGCAAGCCAATGACGCATAAACACTATAAACAAAAACTTTTCAACATTGGTGATGACGTCATAGCGTATCGTTGGAAGGAGAGAATACCGGTTAGGCAATACGACAATGTTAGAGAGATGCATCTTATTTTTTTATGTAGGTACACTCAAATAAGTTGTGATTATATTTATCATTATATAATATATAAATATAAATGAGGTGCAACTTAGGGTTTCAAGTTCTTGCACTCTTATCTAATCTTCTCTCCTCCATTCTTCCAAAATTTACTTGGTATCAGGGCAACTTGAAAGTACTGAACATCCCCCTTCTATAGAAGATCGACTAAACATTGAATGATCTGACGTTGTGTGCCGAAACCCATATTGAATGTCAACTGAACTTATCAAACCAAGCTCTATCCTATATAATGCCTTCTTAATCGACACACCAGATTGTTCTTACCAAACACAACAAATCCCGGTGGGTGATCGATATAAACCCCCTCGTGTAAGTCACTGTGCAACAAATGCGCCTTGAGGTACTCAACAAAACCATCTGGATGATACTTAACAATGTACACCTACCTAAAACCCATTATTTGCTTCCCAACAAGAAGCGAGGTAAGCTCTTAAGTCTGATTTTGATACAAAAAAAATATCTCATCTATTGTACGTTTTCAACCAGAAGATAACATAGCTTTCTTATAAGTATTAGGAATAGAAACAAAAGCAATGATGCAGGCAACAAAAGCATGTAAAGAATGAGAAGTACAATGTAAAAAAATATAATTTGAAATGAGTTGCTTAGTGGTACAATTACAACTACCCTTCCTGAGAGCCGTAACAAGATCATCTGAAATTGTGGCGGAGGGGGCCAGATCACCAGGCATGGAAAATGATGTGTTGGGGCTAAATTACGTAAACAACATGTCTGTCATTGGATCTCTGGTACACCTGTAAAGGAGGAGCAAATATAGAAATTGATTCAGGAATAACCGAAAATAGTATGGAAGATAACAGAGATGATGTGAATAGAAAATGATAATCTCCTGAGGAAAATGAGTGGACTCAAAGAAGGTAACATCTACATTAATATAATATTTATGCGACTGAGGATTGTAACAATAATAATCTTTTTGAGTTCGAGGATAACCAATTTACACTTGATTGATTGATGAACCAACTTGTCTCGATTAGGTTCCAAGTTGTGAACAAAAGTAAAACATCCAAACACACGAGAAGGTAAGAAAAAAAATAAGACACCTGGATGTAACAGGGAGAATGGGACTTGGTTATTCAACATAGATGATGACATTCGATTAATGAAATAACATACATTAAGAACGACGTATGTTCAATACTGTTTACGGACATGCATATTGAACATGAAAGTCCGAACCACTCTAAAAGGTGTCGGTGCTTACGTTTAGCTATACCATTTTGCTGATATGTATGGATACAAATAGTTTGATGAATAATGTCACAATCAACACAAAGAGAAGTCATATACGATTGGGTATATTCCAAAGCATTATCATAATGTAAAAGTTGAATACATTTACCAAATTGAACACAAATTTCATCGTGAAAGGTAGATAACAAGTGGAAACTCAGATCATTCTTTCATTAAATATAACCAAGTTATTCGGGAACAATCATCTACAAAGATAAAAAATATTTTAACCCTTTCGAATTTTTGACTCCAAAAGGATTCCAAATGTTAGTACGAATAAGATAAAAGAATTGTAACTAACGACTTCCTTCCACAGTCTCTGAACAAACTGTGGTTGATAGTTGCATAATCGTTCTTTGATGGTTGCATGATCATTCTGTGATCTTGTTGTTCGTGGTTGATCGTCGTTAATCGTCATTGTTCGTTGTGAGAACTATAGTTTCTATAGATCTAAGTTGGTGGTTCGTTTTTGGTCGCGGCTCTTTCTGAGATCTCGGGTTTATGAGATATTTTGTTTTATTGCATTTGCAAGTTTTGGGGGTGGGGCAAATCTTCTAGTGGTTTCTAGTAGTGGTGGTGGTCCGGACAGTCTTTTTCTGTTATTTACAGTAATGATGAAGTGGACAAAGCGATTGTTTTGTAAAATTCAATGGTGTAAACTATCTTACTTAGTCTAAGCTATGTTGTTAGAGGTGACGCCTAGGGGGGCCTAGTCGTACATGTAAAAATTTTGTCGACTCGTCTTGGTTTAATTTTTTCTGGTTCCGTCTAGGGTCGTCTAGAACTTTAAAGTTAGAGAACTTTGCAGGAGTAGATGAAAGTGCCTAAGTACCAGGATGATGCCTAGGTGGTGACTAGGCAGTCAGAAGACTTGTCATCTCGTTTCACCTAGCGCCCAAAACAATATAAGGTCTAAGTCTATCAAAGTAGAGCTGAGGACGAATAAGAAGTTGAATTTTTTGTTGGAAGATCCCCCGCATGAATCATATTGACTGATTATTAGGTTTGATAGAGCTGAGGACGAATAAGAAGTTAAAATTTTTGTTGGAAGATCCCCCGCATGAATCATTGACTGATTATTAGGATTGAATAAGTGCAAATGAATATGTTATGTCGTGGTTGTGGAATAGTACGTAATCACGCATCACCTCTAATATGACAAGTTTCAATTGAGGAAGTTTCGACCTTTCAAAGTGTTGCAGAAGTTACGTTAAATATATACCAGGTTGGATGGGGATCTAGTTAATATTTAATATTGCAGATCTCTACACTCATTGAGTAGACGACAAGGCACTTTATCCAGGTGCTAGTACGAAAAAATTGAGTTCCAGTTTGCCACAAGAGGGTCTGATCGAAATTTCGATTATTGGCCGAAATTCTGGTAAACCAACTGAAAATTTGGGTCGTCGTTTCAGCGATCCGCATTTCTGTGTTGTGTCGTTAGGGGGTTGGGGGGGGGGGGGGGTTGGCACCCGATATGGCACGGAGGTGATTAGAGATGATAAAGCCAGCCAGAAATAGTGGTAGAGGCCATAGTATTTCTTTGTTGGTTGCATGGTGGAGAACCCAAGGACGTAGGAGGTCCATGTTTCAATGTTCTAATAGTAGCATGTGATGCTAGTTTTAACCATAATTGATGGTTATTTACTTGTTTTTTTTTTTACTGATGTAAATGGTTTACATAAGTGCGTTTTTTTGTGTCTACACATGCACACAGACAAGAAATGATACTAGGAGCTATTGCTTATCCGTTCTGTTTATTGTAACCATCTGTTTCTCCTTCTTGAATAATCAATCTTCAATAGTCAACTAAACAACACTATTTCTCTAAAAGGGCACTGTATGGAATTTATTTTTGATCCTAGTGCCGAGGGCTAAATGTTAGGTGATTGGTATATACTCTAATAACTCGACAGTTAATTTCTATCATGTTGTTTTTCTGAAGGAAGAGGTTTGTGTTGCATTACATACGGATCACGAGAAAACGTGTTGGGGCTGTGGTTTGCGGCTTATTCTTTCATCTTATTCACCTATTTTCAAATGTGGTTGGTGTGGAGCAATAACGAATCAAAATAAGAGCTCTAGGAAACCTGACAGCATATGCTTTTCTCGCTGGAGGCATTTGCGAGACTGGTTATTTGTCACCATTCTAATCATCTTCAAACTCTTTGTGATATGTAAGTTGCATTCTTGTCTACTCTCCTTTTGTATCTTATTCGTAGTTTGTACTTTTTTGATTTTAAGGTTGCATTTGTTGATTTCATTGCATAATTTCTTTTCCTAATCAATGCTACATTTAGTTACCCAACTAAACGTATTTAATTGATCATGTCTTGCATTGTCAATATCGACAGGTGCTGGTGTTTGGGCAGTCTATCCAACTATTTTCTCTATAAGCTATTTTTGTGGTGTATTCCACTGCATGATAGCAGCAATTTTGTCTGTTTGTACTATTTCTAGTTTCTGCTTGGCAGCATTTAGATCTCCTGGAGTACCATTAAACATTCTATGGGGAAGCTATCCATATGTGGGCAAGGATGGCTTGGAGAACTATACCTTCTGTGAATTTTGTGCAAAGCCAAAGCCTCCAAGGGCACATCACTGCCGTTCTTGTACAATTTGTGTGTTAGACATGGATCATCATTGTCCCTTTGTAAGTGTGACACTGAAAAGTTAGTTTTCTCCTCCATACGGAACTTATATATCTTAAACATTCCTCACTTTTGATCAATAGCTGACAGGATAATTTTGAAATAACTAATGATTTTCCCATTAAATGAGGTTTACAATCATCAATTTATGCACTGAGCCTTGCTACAACAAGTGCAGAAAATCTGTAAAGCATTTGGGGTATGACTTTATTAATATGAAAATTGTTAACTTTACATGTATTTCAAACTGCACACAATTAGTATATTTACTTATCATAGTTAAATCAGACAAGCTACAGGAGGAAATAGTAGAAGGCTTTTGAATTGTATGCTATCTTCAAGAGTAAGTCTTGGTTTGTATACTAGGTTTCTTGTTTGCATTATTTAAATATCTATAGCTGAAAACTTGAAGGTTCTGTAAAGTCCAAATTACTTACAACTTTGGTCAGATAGTGTGGGTAGTAGGCCAACAATTTGCATTAAGACAAAACTGCACTTATGTCACATGTAGTACCCTCATCAGTTGAGTATATGTTTGTAATGAGGTTGAGTGCAAGACTAGACACTGGTTGTTCGCCATTACAAGTGAGTTTGGGTACACTTTTGTTTAATAACAAACAAACACACAAAGAAATCTTAAGAAGAAGATTTAAGTACAATATTTAATCTGGGTAGTGTGACGATGGAGATCGAGCGCTGTAGCGGCTCCTTTACTTCGTTGACGGTCTGACGAGGGAATGATGGTGCTCCCTTCTGTTCTCTTTCCTGAGCTTGTGTGCACGTACGTAGCTCCGCCTTTGTATGGTCTCTGAAGCAGAAAAATCCAGCCGACCTTTGGGACGTTCAAGTTGTTTCTATTTATAGCCATTCTGTTGATGGGCTATAGGTGTCGTATGTCCTTCTGTTTGGTGGCCGTAGGAGGCTTCTTCAACATAATGCGGTTGCAACTGTGGGCGCATAGTATGGGTTGAGTCCAGGGCACGCTGCCATATGGACGTTTTGTTAGAATTTGCTGTTTGCTGGAGATTCTGGCGGTTCTCGTCTTCCATTTGCGTGACTTGGTCAGCATGACACGTGGTTGCAAAATAAAATAATTCTAACATTCTCGAAGATAATGGCGAACAACTAGTGTATTGTTAGGCTACTGCTAGTCCCAAAGATTGAAGAACTGCCCCAGCACCACAATGTCTTCCGAACCCGATGCAAGGTCAAAGACGATTTATGTGATCATCATTATTGACAATGGGTATATATAAAATATTGTTTCAAAAGAGCAATGCTAGAGAAGATGAGACTTGACCAAAGAAGCACACTCGACTCCATACAAGATTGGCTGAATTCAATAAGGCCATAACATGGTCGTCTCTGAAGTTTGTTGCATACTCTTTTCAATCGGAGAGACCTATAAAGATGAAGCCGTCTAACATAATCTTTCAC
The DNA here is from genome assembly GCA_036927795.1 of Iris macrosiphon. NCBI lineage: Eukaryota > Viridiplantae > Streptophyta > Magnoliopsida > Asparagales > Iridaceae > Iris > Iris macrosiphon. Next base: position 123,533,531 of record JAYESA010000019.1, read on the forward strand.
ATCATATTACACATTTAACATAAGTTAACTGTTGATTTAAATATTAATGTGGTTGGTAGTCTAAACTTGTGAAGTGCTGATGACTTTTGGTTGCAGAGTTTGTTTTTAATTAAAACATAGATCACGCTAAAAAAGGCTTTGTAGAATAAACAAATATGAATAGGACCATAAATTGTCTATGTTATCCAATGTTGCTATATTATAATTGATAGTCAGGATATAGTTAATTTTGTCATAATTCATATGAGTAATACAAAATAAAAAACAGAAAACACAACATCTGGGATTTGGAATTAATGCATTTCTTAAACAACTATAATAAAAAGTGCATGAAATAAAACAAACTAGATAAAATGCAAACTAAAATTAAAGATAAAAACTAATAATGCTTCCTCCTTCCTCCCTTCCAAGCCGACTTTTCTTGGTTCCTTGCGGTCAGTTTCTTACTTGCTTTTGTCGCTATCAGTTTCTTCCTCGCTTTCCTCGCTGTCTTCTCCGTCGCTGTCAGTTTATGAGAAAAGAATATTAGATATTATTAAAATTATACAAACAAATTAAGAGACTACCGGAGGAGGATAAAGAGGAGCATGCACAACAAGTTCTAGCTGATTGTCGAGTATGTACCTAAGAAATTGCCCTATCGTCAACTTTAAATCTTTTGCCAAACGTGCTCAATCGATAATAAAAATTGTTTGATCAAGATCCACTCGTGGTCACATATCTCTTGTAGGGAGTCTACTACGAATATTAACAACACAACTAAGATTTAGAGTGACGACTAGCTAGCTGATGTTAGAGTATCTTACTTTTCTTTATCGATCAAATATATGGGACCTACAATAACAGATAAATATATGAGACCTACAATAACAGCTCCTACGATAGGATACTACTCATGTTAAGAAAAATGTAGAGGTGGATTTGCATTTTAAATTCAGACTAATACTTGAATATTACGGTCATACTATAATACTTGAATGTAGGGAGTATATATGATTGTTATAGGCATGAAAATTGTGAACGAATAACACAGTTATAAGGAAACAATTGACATGTTTTCATGCTTATTAGGTGAAGAAAGGTCATGTCCATCAGCTCCACTCCACATACATATCGTGTTGAGTATCAAGTTACGATTACTCGTAACACAATTAGAGTGGAAATTGTGAACAAATAGAAAGAAAAATAGGTATTTTTTCCATACTTATTGGGTGAAGGAAGGTCCTCTTCGTCAACTCTACTCCACATACATATTGAGTTGAGATCATGTTACAATCACTCCTTGCACAATTGGAGTGAAAATTGTGAACGAATAACGGTAAAGAAAGCAAAATAGGCATGTTTTCATACTTATTGGGTAACGAACCTTCCTTCACCCAATAAGTAGGAAAACATGGCTATTTTGCTTTACTTACTGTTATTTTATTCGTTCACAATTTTTACTCCAGTTGTGTTACAGTGATCGTAACTTGATCCAGATATGGATGCGGAGTAGAGTTGACGGAGAGGACCTTCCTTCACCCAATAAGTATGAAAACATGTCTATTTTGCTATCCTTACCACTTTATTATTCGTTAACAATTTTTACCCCAATTGTCTTACGAATGATCGTAACTTAATCCTAACACGATATGTATGTGGAGTAGAGTTGACGGACATGACCTTCCTTCACCCAATAAGTATGAAAACATGCATATTTTACTTTCCTTACTGCTATGTTATTAGTTTACAATTCCATGTCTATAACAATTATATATACTCCATACATTCAAGTGTTAGAGTATTAGAGTACATTCAAGTATTAGCCTGAATTTAAGATGACAAATCCATCTCCACCTTTTCCTTACCATGAGTATCCTATCGTAGTCGTAGGAGCTGTTACCGTAGGTCCCATATGTTTGGTCAGATATAACATTAGTTGGCTTTAGCTACAATTGAGGAATTAGACTGCTAGAGACTTTCTTGATGCACTTCCTCAATGAGAGACGCTGCCGCTCTCAACCGTAGTTGTGCTGTTAATATTCGTATTAGACTCCCTACAAGAGAGATGCGACTACGAGTGGACCTTGATCGAACAATTTTTATTATTGATTGGGTTTGGCAAAAGATTTAAAGTTGAAGATAGGGCAATTTCTTAGCATTTGGGAGTACGTACTTGACAATTAGCTGGAACTTGTTGTGCCTGCTCCTCCTCTTTGTCCTCCTCCTCGGTTAATATAGTCTTTCTACTCTTAATTTGCTTATGTAATTTTAGTAATATCTAATATTCTTTTCTCATAAACTAACAACGACGAAAAAGACATCGATTCAGCGAGGAAAAAAAAACTGACAACAAGGAAAGCGAGGAAAAAACTGACTACTTATAACCAATAGTAGCTGGATGGGAAGGGAGGAAGGAGGAGGAAGGATTATTAGGTTTATCTTTAATTTTAGTTGCATTTTATTTAGTTTATTTTATTTCATGTACTTTTTCATTATATTTGTTGTTTAATAAATGTATTAATTCCAAAATCCAAAATAGTGTGTTTTCTGTTTTTTATTTTATTTTGTATTACTCATATGGATTGTGACAATGTTAACTATATCCTGAGTGTCTATTATAATATACCAACTTTGGATAACATAAACAATTTTTGCTCCTATTCAGATTTTTTTTATTCTAGAAATCCTCTTTTTAACGTGATCCATGTTTTAATTAAAAACAAGATCTGCATCCAAAAGACATCAGAACTTCGTAAGTTTAGACTACCGACCACATTAATATTTAAATCAACAGTTAACTTATGATAGATTTGTAATATGATGTGAATACTCTATGCACTTGGACTCACTATTGCTTTATGTCTATAATTATAAGTTTACTATTGGTTGCAGTTTATGCACTTCTTGTTCACTCATCGAAGTTATTTTAACACCAGTCATATGAATTTTACCATTAACAATGAGTAATAACAAAATATCAATTATGATTAAAATTATAAGCTAAACTACATATAATTATTTAGTTATAATATAAAGATGAACAAAATATCAATTATAATTAATCATTGGAAGAAATAACAAAATTGTAGTCCCTCAAAATCCTACATACACAAAAATGTAGTCTCTCACAATCCTAACGACTAATGAACAAAATTGTTTTTGTAGTCCCTCAAAATCCCAATGACTGGTACAAGTTTTCTACGTAGAATCTGACATCCATGAACTCATCCAACTGCTTTCTGTTGCTCTTAGTGGATACTTCATGTAAAGATTTTGTTTTAGGATCTTAGTACTGTACCTTGATGCTAGAGCACTCTATAGTTTTCATTAGGATTCTTCCATCTGCCTCAATAGCCAAAGGAACAAAAGTTACTTGTCGTCTATCGGAATCGGAAATGATGTATCAAAGATGTACTCTTTCACCCATATATATTTGCTTGTCATAGTCCTTTAGGAACCATAGGTCGACATGATTCCAACCGGGTTATCAGATTCTCAATTGCAGGAATGTTTTATAAGGCCAATTACCCATGAGGACAAGGCCTGTATATTCATGCCTGGATATTATGGATAAACCTACAAGTCTCCTTAGATTAGTAACAAATTTGTTTATGTGACTTGTCAAACTATTAACTTATGGATCCTTATGTTCTCACATTTGAAAATGTCCATATACCGATACCATCTTTTCAAGGTTAAATGAATGTCTTGTATTTTCATGTATCTGGTTGTTATTGTTTAGGATATTATGAACTCATGTTAATTAGGTGGTCAGAGAGCTAACTATTGCTTTTACTTGGGGAAGAATGATTTCTAGGCACCGCTACAATGCTTTGAGATCTGTACTGTATCAAGAAGTGATCCTATGTTTTACGTATTTGTGTATTACAGGCTTGAACCTCTTTTTCAATTTGGGCTAATATTATATCTTATTTTCGACCACTGAACCCCTGTCGAACTCACGATCGAGTTCGATCGGCAAACACCCACAATTACTATTGTACCCTCACAAGATAAATAATAATAGTAACTCTTAACATACACGAATCAAACTATAGATCAATGCTTATCATCAAACATAATAGTAGCAACTCTAAAAGATCACAAGAATCACAATTAATACCAGAGCACGACTAGAGTTGTAAGAATTTTAAAATTGGTCCACACAATAAAAAAATACTTGCAAATCGGATCCCTAATATGATTCCTCAATTTGAAGCCTTCATATCCAAGATCCAAGGTTCAAACACAGTCCAACATACGAGTCTTGATCTCTTGTGGATGGTGGTGATAGGGTAATAATTTGGTAGAAATAGATAAAGACGGGGCTAAGTTTGGTAGTTCTTGCACTTATGGAACAATAAGAGAAAATAGGGGGTTTGAGCACAATTTTGAGCAGTTCAATGACATTTCTAGGGTGAAAGCAAGGGTCCTAGATTTTGGTATTGGTTGGTAGAGGTTTTGGAGGACTAGGGAAGGTTTTGGGACTATTGGGTGACTGAAATAGGGAGAGGGAAGGGATTACACTGGATTTTGAGGAGTTCTAGATTTTAGATAGTGAAGAAAGGAGAGGGAGAGGTAGATGGAGAGGAAGGATTTGGGCATCTCACTGTTGGCGTCTCACAAATTGCACATCACACGCTCTGACGCTCTCAATAGAATTCTCAGTTCATCAACTTTTTAATAAAATCTTCCAAGTAAATCTCATATATATATATATATATATATATATATATATATATATATATATATACTGTTAGAGGGGCAACAAGCAAGTTCCTAGATAAAGCAACTACTAAATAAGGTAAAATGTAATCCTAATCCTACCATGACTCACTAACTAAAACTCATACTCAGACTTGAACAAATAAACCAAGCAAACCCAAACATGAAGTGGATCTCGATTACTACGAGAAGAACATTACTTAAGAATGGAGTATAAGATTGCCTGATTTTATGGAGGTACTTGGAGTCACAAACATTGCCTCACATAGTTGCATTAAGAATTCTTATCTTTATGTAGATATCTTAAAGTTACATTGTCAATTTTGTTTTTGATATGTTAGAGTCCCAACTGTTGAACAAAAACTCTAGAGACTTGATAAGGGTTTGCAAAAAAACTCTAGAGACTTGATAAAGGTTGAGGATTAGATATTTATATTATTCACCAAAGGCCCAATTTGGGTAGAGATGGATTCATGCAGTGGTATAATTTTTTTAATCCACTTAAAACAAGTGCCGGAGAAAATTTGAACATGGATATATCTGCCATACTGAAGTCCCTATTATTGCACCAAAACTCTAGAGCTTTTATGAGGGTTGAGGGTCAAATATTTTTATTATTCCAAAGTGATATAAGGGACCATCTAATAGGTTTGAAAGTTGTTAAATAGTAGGAACTTTTCTCTTTAACTTTTTCACTAAAATTATTACTTTTAAGTTCAAAACTATTATTGTATCTTTTCATTTTAAAATCCATTCTTGCTCCTATTGAATTTATTTTTGACCACCTGATCATGGTATGCGTTAGAAACAGATGATATATAGCGATAAAGAAGAATAAAAATTAGCGTTGTAGATGAAGATTACAAGTTCCGACACTAAATTGTGGACGATTACGGAGTCTAAGCTCCCCAAAAGTAGTACATTGACACTAGACACCAGAATAAGGTACAGAAGTAGAGATGTCCTAAGAAAATCTGTTTAAATTTCCTTTACTATAATGATTGCCTTTAAATGCTTAAATCCTTAATAAAAGATCAGACAGTGGTGAAGGTCAAGGGCTCATATATTTCTTGTCTGGATGGGCCAAGGCGTGTTAGTTGTGTGACATCACATAATTATTGTAATATAATTCATGACTGCTTCGTAATTAACTTATTCAACAGAAATACATCTATGACTGCGGTGGAATCAACATGTTATTATGTAATGCATGTGCAATCTTCTACTTCCAAGAGTTAAATCTTCAATATTTTTGCTAATATTGCTTTTTATGTTTACTATCTCTGCAGATAGGAAATTGTGTTGGTGCATCAAATCACCGATCCTTCATTTTGTTCCTTATCTCGGTAGTTGTCAGTTGCGTTTATCTCACTGTGATGACTTCATATGCTGGGTATCATGTTTGGCCTCCTATAGATTATGGAAATCTTGCCTTAACTGAATTCAACAGTTTAGGTTCAATGAGCATTATAAAGCATATTGTAGTTGCTGTGGCTAGCTCAGCACTGCTATTACCAGGAAGAGGCTTAGTCCTTATATATTTGACATTTGCAAGTATCTCGATTGAGATTGGCATTAGTGTGTTGTTGTGGCAGCAACTAAATTATATCTATGCAGGCAACACATATATTAACCACATAAGTTCCAAAGACAGTTTGCATAACAATCAGGGATGCCATAATCTTCTGCGGTTCTTTGGTTGCCCACAATTAGGTTACAGATTCCTTTTGGGTTTTGGAAACACCACAAAGTTGCAAGAATCAACGAGCTCCAAGCTCTTGTAGAGGTAAACCAAATTCTTCTCTTGTCCTAAGCTTTGAAATTAAAGCAATGATATTTGAATGTCTTCATAATTAGGAAAAGCCTATCAGATAATGTTGTTGATATGTAGATTGTAGATTGTAGATGGGGGTGGTGGGATAACAATAGTTTCCGAAGGAGATTCATACCTTTTCCCCCTGGATGCAATAAAGTAATGATATCTTGAGGTGAAATTTATGTTTATCCTGCTAATGTTACAGTTATAAATGGTTTTCTTTTATAAACCTACCATATTTAGTAACATCTTAGATGTGTTGTTCACTGTGTAAGAACTACTAGTTTTTTTTTTCAGTGGTAACACATTCAGTTAGCGACTGCACAAAACGGTACTAATATAATGTCAAATTAATTACTGGCCTATAGATTGAATTGGCTATATACTTTGGTTAAAAAGGACTACAATCTCCCTTTAGGTTCTGGGTTTGAGTTTCAGAACTTGCTTGTTAAAATAGAAATGGTAACAGTAGTAACACAAATAGATGGTTGGACCCAAATATGACACTAGTTCATATATATGGTTTAGTGAAAAAAGGTTCTACACAAGATTGACTGAGATAATAGTCATAACTATTGGTTACATAAATAATCCAAATTGAAGGACCAACAGTTAATATGGAATTGAGAAAAACGAATTAGCCAAGCATTTTTCACATTACAACGAAGGACTTGAGGAGCATGACACATATCAAGAGATACCCAGGATATAGTGGACCTAGTTTTTTCTACCAGATATTTGTCTTGATGCATACTCTCAATCCCTCCTAGACAAGGCAATAAAAGTAATATAGGCAAGATCTGAAGGGAACTAGATGGATTAAGGATGCAATGACATGCAATATATCCATGGAAGAAGTAATAAGCCAATGCTAATTGCTAGTCTAACAATAAACAATCCTAAACTCACAAGTATGACAATTAAATAGAAAAGCAAAAGTGAGGGTTTACCTAATGATTGATGAATTAGATCCACATAATCAAACACACCCAAATCTTGATCGTGGAAGATGACCTTTGCTTCAAAGCCTCGATTCCAAGATCCATAGGTCAATCCCGATGCAATATGATGAATGGGTTTAGGTTTGGTGGTGGAAAGGGTTGGGATTTAGGTTTTTAGGGTTTTTAGTTGTGGTCCTATGTTGAACAAATAACGATACGGATAAGGATACAATACAGGTATGAGATATAGACATTTTCAAATAGGTATAATGTAGTCACTTATGTTGCACTAATACGAACACAAATACATATACAGACACAATACACAATACACAATACAAATACACAATACAGATATGGGCACCATTTTTCTGTGTCTGTGTAACATAGGTCATAAGAAATTGGGAACTTTGGATTTTTGATTCTTTCTTGATGGTATAAAGGGATTAGGATTTCTATTGATTGGGTTTTGATGGCATATAGGTGTTGATTTTTAAAGGGCGTGAAGAAGAAATTGGAGGTGGGGCTTTGAAGCACAAAAATCATCAAGGATAAACTAGGTGGATTTGGTCGGGTGTTTGGTGCAAGGGAAAAGGAGGGAACGTGCTATCATGTAGTATAGCAACAACCAAGGAGGAGGATATGCCTGGCTGCGATCTGGTTTGTAAGGAAGTGGCCCAAAAGGAATGTGGGTTGGCAGAAACTCCAAAATGGGAGGTGATGGCTTTGGTTGGTAACAACTGAGGAGGGGGTGAGAGTTGGTTTCTTTCCGATGACAATAAAGAGAAGGGGGACGGTTGGCTAGTACATGAGGCAAAAGAGGGGAAGGAGGTATAAATTAGAATTATATGTAGGTTTTGTGCATCACATCCTCCGCGTCACACCATTCTTACACTAGGCATGAAACAAATCTATAATCCATTTATTAATCACCTAAATAAAATTTTGAATTCATATCTTTATATAGCCATATTAGATTAGACCATCAAGATATAGTTTTCCAAATAAAAACAAATCCTAAACCAAATAAAAATTGCGACTTATCTTAAGCATTACTCAACTAAACAAAAAATAGACCCAAATTTAAACCCCAAAAATTCACCCAACTCAAACTTAACTGAAAGAAAATAACTAATCAAAATGAACTCAAACTCAAATTGGATCTCGATCTCCATCAAACACGAAGTGGTTCTTCGTCAATCTTCTTGTCTTGGAAGTTCACCTCTGGTGAATAAAGACGATGATACTCCTCCAGAAAACCAGCAAGCCTAGGTTAAATTGTTTATTGTCAATCGTCGACCACGAATAATCTATAGCTGGATATCCTTGCTGACGAACCAAGTAGTGCATGACCTGGTCATCAACAACAACAATGAGCTCGTCAGCGAGATTATACTCGATGACCGGTCGTCTGCCTCATAGATGGTTACAGTGGGTAGGTGTGACTGAAACTAGGCTTGGATGCCTCCAAGCTGCTGTTGGTGGTAGATATGATTTAGAAACTCCTGGAACCTGGAATGCCTCTACGGTGGTACTGGTTGTCGTGATAGGGGAAGTAATATTATAACTCATGGAACTGTAGCAAATGATGCCTATGAAGTAGGCGACAATAGTGTTGCTGCAGGTCCTGCGATATTGGTGGATGGTAAAATCGACTTATAGTAAGGTGGAAGCAGCTCAAGGTAGAATGTGTATCTCCTCCACATCAAGTCCGGGTTGATCCTGTGTCCATGGAATCTCTAGCTCCTAAACGTCAGAATCAATTATCCTGGGAACTCGAAAAGAACATGCTCATCTTGCATGGCATCCCAACCACAAACACTAGAAGTCTTCCGCTAGACGTAACCCTATTATTGATCATAAACTCCTGTAACATCCTAGGAATATCTACTGAATATATGTAAAGTTCATTGATTACAACTGTGCACTAATATACAAAACATGTAGATATTGTGCAAAGAACTCGACAGATCACTAGATACAAACCTAATGGCATGCGCAACGTAGATATAAATGTTTTATGTATATGATGCCAACCTAATGGCATGTTCATGAAAGCTATAAATGTTTAGGTATGCAATCTCTGTACGGGATATTTTTCATATTGGTTGGTACATCGGCGAATATACCGTTTTCCGAGGGGGACCGATATGATGACTAATCAATATAGAAAAAACTGGCCAAGACCCATATCGGCAGTATCCAAGACAAATCGGCCAATATATCAACTAAATTGGTTGATGTGTCAGCCTAACTCGGTATGGTTGGATTTGGTTGATATATCATCCTAACTCACTATAGGTTGGATTATACTGTTTTAAATGCGGTTACGAAAAAATTGGCTATATAGAAATGCTATAAAATCAGTCGGGTGGTTTCATATTATGGTTATGGAATCAACCTATGTTTTAACTGTTGGATTTGGATTGTAAGACTGAGATTAAAATGTGAAAATATCTACTTAAAAGATATATGTGTAATCTCAGCCTTGCAATCCAAATCCAATGGTTGTAACATAGGTTGGTTCCATAATATGAAACCACCTGGCTGGTTCCATAATATGAAACCATCCGGCTGAATTTTGAGCATATATATATATATATATATATATATATATATATATACCACTATGATATCATATCACCCGGTATCTGGTTTCTACATGTATGGGCCTGATATCCGATATCAGTAAACTTGAACCTGTTGGACCTATTAACATAAAGTGCAAACTAACCTATTTATTTAACATGTGGAAGTGGACTTTGCAAGTGGAAAGTATAGTTGCCTCTTTGGGTGGACTTTCGTGAACCTCCCTTGGCTCATTCGAAGGTGTAGTGAGCGTTCACCTATCATCGTGTAAAGGTGTAGTTCTTGACAATAGGTCATACTCTGCGTCACTCATGCCTTAAGTACATCCTTAGTGGGTTCTGGCTCATCACCTTCATTTACTTCTTTTGAAAGTTGTACAAGCTCTAAAGGGACACTCAGATGGAAAAATCACCAAATCCCTAACAGAGGAAGCACCCCTGTGCTCGTCCTCCATCTTTGTCTCAAACATATCAAACTTGGTTTTCATAATAGCTGGTCAGTGTCTGCTTCAATAACTCCTGGTTCTCTCTCTCTTCCATAAAGTTTTTATCTCTACTTAAGATGTAATGATCTATTCTCTCTGATACTAATTTGACATAGGGACAAAATCTAGAAAGAACCTAGATGGATCGACATGGAAGATATCCCCAACGATTAACTTATAAACCAATGATTGCAAGCCATGTCACACATACATGGATACAACACGATACGATAAGGACACAATGATACTGATAACTATTTGTGTGTCCTATTGTATTTTAGAGTGTCTGATTTGTCCGATACGTGTCCAATACATATCGGACATGACCCATCTTTTGGAGCATCCATGCTTCCTAAGTAGCGAGTCTGACAATAAACAATCCGCAAATCATCACAAGAATTTGCAATTAAATAACAGAAACAGGTTTGGATTTAACAACGAATTAATTAAAACAATCTGCAATATCAAACATCAAAATCTTGAGATCTCAAAAGATGATTCCTTCATAGGAACTGTTTTTGATGGAGATCGAGATCCATTTTGAGTTTGAGTTTAATTTGGATTTGTTGTGTGTTTTTTACTCATTTGTGTTCATTTCTTTGTCTAAATTTTGGTCGCGACTTTGATGGAGGACTGTTTGATTTGAGTTCGGTCGGGTTCAGTTTGGATCAATTTGAGACTTTATTTTTAGGTGCACATATTTGAGTACATTTAGTTTTAATATATATAGTAAAAACATAGAGAATAATTGGAAGAATAACTTTTGTATATTGGCTCAAAAAATAAAAGATTTTACACGTTTCCTTCTTATAGGAAATACAAGGCACGAAATCACGAACTAAATAACTATTCCAGCTAACCTATAACTATATATTCCTAATTTACAAGAGTTTGACTAATTCTATATTTACAGAAATAAAACAACTAGTTAATCCCTAGTATGTCGGAGATACCACAACCGAATATTCTATTCTTCAACACTCTCCCTTAAGCCACTCCCCCTTAAGCTGGCTTGAAAATATCTTCTGTAAACTGTCAAATTGCTTCTTGTGTAGTTTTTCAAGTATATCAACATTATGTTCAGTAGTTGGAATGTATGTCATGCAAATCAGCCCTTTATCGAGCTTTTCTTTAATAAAATACTTATCCACTTATACATGCTTTGTTATGTCATGAAGAACTGGATTATGAGCAATTGACATTGCTGCCTTGTTATCGCAGTATACCTTCATTGGTTAAGAATCAGAAATCTTCAAATCTTCTAAAAGTCTTCTGATCCACAATACTTCGCTAATCCCATGAGCAACTGTTCTAAATTCAGCTTTTGCGCTACTCCAAGCCACCGTATTTTGTTTCTTCCTTCAAGTAACAAGGTTTTCTTTAACAAAGGTGGAGTAGCTAGACATTGATCTTCTATCGGTTATACTCCCAGCCCAGTTTGCATCATTATAGATTTTGATTTGTAGATGTGCACGTTTGTTAAATAATAGACCTCTTCCATGAGTCCCTTCTAATATCTCAAGATTCTGTCGAAGTGTTCCGGACCTAGTGAGTGCGTGAATTGACTCACCATGCTTACTACAAAAGCTATATCCGGACATATATGGGACAAATAAATCAGCCTTCTAACAAGTCTTTGGTACTGCTTCCTGTTCATCACATCTTTAGTTTTGGCAAATTGTAGTTTTAAGTTGGGTTCAATCAGTGTTTTAGCTACTTTGCAACCAAGCAAACCTGTTTCACCAAGCAAGTCAAAGTACATATTTGCGTTTATTGACAAATATACCTTCCTCAGACCTAGCGAACTCCATCCCAAGGAAGTACTTCAAAGAACCCAAGCTCTTGATCTCAAAATCATCAACAAGTCTCTTCTTCAGTTTTTTCCAGTTCAGCACCATCATCACCTGTCAAGATTATATCATCCACATAAACAATCAAGATAGCCACCTTTTCTTTCTTTTTAATGTTTATAAAACATAGTATGATTGGCTGACTTTGACAATAACCATGACCTTCTTACAACCTTTCCAAAACATTCAAACCACGCTCTAGGAAATTGTTTGAGGCCGTATGACTTTTCTTAATCTACAAACTTGATCTTCACCAAACTTTCCTCAAAACCAGTTGGTAAGCTCATCAGAACTTCCTATTTTAAATCCTCATTTAGAAAGGCATTTTTTTTTACATCTAATTGATGTAAAGGCCACTTGGAATTCACATCCAAAGATAATAAAACTTGGATTGAGTTTATTTTGGCTACTGGAGCGAACGTTTCCTGGTAGTCGATTTCATAGGTCTGTGTAAAACCTTTTACCAGGAGCCTTGCCTTGTACCTCTCTTTACTACCATCAACCTTGCACTTTACAATAAATACCCATTTGCACGTTGTCACAATCCACACCCAAATAATTGGGTACAAGTACGTGAATACGTCCAACCTACATTGCGGTATCGATGGTAGTGCGATGTCTATATCTATAAGTCAGTATACCATATCACAACATCCACAGATCTCTAAGTCTAGTATCACGAATATATCATGAGCTAAGATAAATAAAAAATGAAAATATGAAGCATACAAATGAAAATATGTACTCCGGACTTATAAAGCATAGGAAGAAAGAGTAGGACCACGAACCTTGATCTCAATCTCGAAGCTCCGTAACCTAGGGTAAGAGTTGCCTACGCCATCATAATATGTTATCCGGTCATAATTGGAGCAAATACAAGTACTACAATAAAGCTTACATTATGATACAGTATCTTGTCAGATGATTTGCTAAACAGTATCTTGTCAGATGATTTGCTACAGTACCTTGTCAGCATCTTGCAGTGAAACTTGATCATGAAAAAGGTTACCCTCCTGAGATCTGCCTGAGATGGTTGCTGTCCTCCTATAATGGTACACAGCACCTCTGTTCTCTGATTGTTGCTGATGCACCGCTGCCTTACCGCCTTCACCCTAGTTGTGCAACCATCCTAAGCCCCTGCCATCTTCCATTACTGCAGTAGAACACCCCCGTCCCCTATCCCTCTATTACCAATCCATGATTTCCATCTTGCCTCTGATTGCAAACAACACTTTTCACTTCCCTTTATCTTCATCTGGCAACTAAAACCAGGATAAGCAGCATATACTAGAACCCAAACAGCCTCAAATCTCTCAATCATCTTCACAACAAAGTCGAGATCCGCTGTGTGAATCAAAGTTGATGCCTAGATCTTTGTAGACGAAGGATGTGTTGAGACAGATCATCTTCTGGGAATGAAAAATCGGCTCGTTCTAGTGTGATATCGACTTTGCGACTCTTTGTTTAAACCTGTTTCCTTTAATCTGAATTCAGTTGTTAATTTCAAAATTTTGCTAGGGTTATTTGTTGATAGATTATTAGTAATTTGGCTTATTAATTATACTTCCGCACATCTGAGAAGAATAACTGTGATTGACACATATATATTGCCTAATTATTGTCCCACATCATCCATTTAATATTTTATTATAATTCTTAATTGCGTTTCATTTGGAAGATAATATTTCATTTGAATACTTGATGCCTTCTTTTCCATCTGTGCGAGCTTTTATATGTTAAGATGCTTAAAGGTGGTATAGGTAATTGAGTAGGGACTAGAGTTATACCATGCTCCAGCTGATAATAATTTATATTATCAATTACTTGTTTTCTCATTCTTCTGTGAGCATAGTAAATATACATTATCTAGGATTCTAATTGCTGTGGAACCGATGTTAATTGATAGAGTTATATTTAACAAGCTTTATATATATATATATATATATATATATATATTAAGTTTTAGGGGCAATCAGTTATCTAAGCTTCAAATGCATTTCTTTTGTAAACACTCCAGATACAATTATCTATTTATTTAGAAATTATCTAAAGCAATGAACAATCTAAGAGTTGACCACTGTTCTTTATTACTAACTACAAGAGTATACAAACTTCCATCTTTCCAGGGTACTCCGCAAACTGTTACTTTGTAACTTTAGCAAGAGTTTTTTTCTATATCTATTTTACACTCGACTACGAAGCTTGGGAACAAGACAGATTTGGCACTTCATATAGATTAGTTCGAGATTCAGGTGAATAACAAACCGACTGAAAAGACTTTCTTCTAATAGCTTATTAGTAGGTTTGGTGCGCTCATGGAGGAGCACCACCCAGATATTGCACTATTTGCTATATGAAACCACCTCACATGATTAAGACAGATTTTCAGTTGACCATTATGCTGTGCAACCTCTATAGCATAATTGCTTAATGAAGGGACTGTTGGCCACTTCTAATTTATTTATGGTCATTACTTTATCAAGATAAAAACCTAAGGTTTCCTTAACATATGTCAGAACATGACTCCCCTCTTTAACCTCTTCACTCCATGACCTTGGCAAGGAGTTTGCAAATTAATCTTAATGAAATTCCATGTGACTTGTTTAGCTATTTATTGTTTTTGATCTAGGAAGCATGGATGCATCGTGTTAGATAGGTACTGGACACAACCCAAAAACTCTAAAATACACTAGACCATGATATATAGCTACCGGGACTTTCTTCACACTTAGCTAATTGAACTACTGGCTAAAGCAAAGAATATCATGATATAGCTAGGTTGTGCCAGGTGACATCTATTCAAACTAATTATTCTCATTAGTTCATTTTGCTGTTCATGTAGGCATCAGAGTTCTAGTTGTTGCTAACGTGGTATAACTTCAACCAACCCAATCTACTCAGAGCTTGTCCACTTGTACAATCCTGACTAGGGACTTTGATATTACCTACCTCGGCCACAAACCCAGAAAAGATGGGAGTTTCTTTGCATATTTTGCCCATATTTGAATTTACGGTAATGCTGTGCACTGTGGCTGAGGCAACTGAGAAGGTTTATGCATTTACCGGAGGTGGGGAAGGATTTGTTTCCATAAAGTGTGCACTTAATGTGCATGCTAAACTGTTCGTTGTAACTATAAATGTGCTCACTGTTTATTTTGATGGAGGCAGTTGGTGGTTGGCACGAAACAGATGAGAAAGAAGAGACTCACGTGGAACTTTGTGTGTATAAATCGTGATTCCTTGATAGCATTCTGGGTTCGAAATGATGAAATAGTGCAAGTCTAAGGTTTGCCCAAGCTGTGCCACACTAAATCTCTCTTCCTTTGGTTTAGAATGTAAAGATTTCTTTAGTTATCTTTGTTCTTAGATGTGAAATGAAGCAGAGTAGGAATATAAATTCTGAGGTTTTCCAGTAAAACTGGGAGAATCAAGGATGGTCAAAAGTTACTTGGATCATTTTCCTCTTTCACCTTAGTAAATTGATGAGAAGTCATTGCATTTCAAAGGATCATGTCAAAATTTATTCAACCAGGTATTGCATTTGTAGAAGGATAGACAAAGTACAATATACATTTTGTTTCATTTAAAGAAAAATGTGGAGAATGTGTTTTTTATTAAAGGAGATTTAGCGAAACAAGAAACAATCCTGGAGGAAACTTTAACCATAAATTCAAGGAAAGAGGTAGAAAACTTGGCTTTTCAACCTGATGTACTTTTCCCCACAAATACATTACTTCCTCTCTTATGATGGTTGCCTATGAAGTCAATTAGCATTGTGTTGTTTTGCCTTCCTCCGACGTCTTGTTTGCCTCATCCCGTCTTCATCAGCCTTTCAATCGCCGTTGCGATGTCTTCTCTCTCAACTACTATCTCGTCCTTCAGATTCCCTGCCGATGTCCGCTCACCAGGTGTCCTCACCCAAGCGAAATCCCAATCCTCGGAACATCAACCAGTAGCTTCTCGTTCAAAGACTACTCGGCAAACATCGGCCAGGTCACCAGCGGCAGCCCTGTGCAGATCCCCTCCAACAAGGAGTTCCATCCGCAGTGCGTCATGAAACCTCCCACAGCAGGATGAGACAGGATCATCAGTTGCGGCGCCCACCCTTTGATGACAATGCACCTCGACTCGTAGGCAAAACTATCAGTCAGCCACCTGTCCAACTCTTCTGAAGGTGGTACCGACTTGATCACCCAAATGAAAGGCTTGCTGGAGGCTCGCAAGCCCGTTCCCAGTTCCATCAATTGGGGTGGTGGTCCGAATGAGCCCATGCTACCGAAGCAAACATAGAGCACAGAGTTGGGACACTTGGAGTCGAGCCACTTGGAACATTTAGACTCTGTCGTCAACTGAAGTCAAGTTCTCTCTACTGCAAATTGACATTGGTCCGATCATCCACACTTGTTTGCCAGCTGACTTCTCTAGCAGTCCTTTGTATCCAATCTCCAGCTCCTCGAAGCTATTGACCACGATGCCGTCAGATTGCGCTTTGGCCTCCCTGACGTCCCTGGCGATCTCATGGAGCTGTGCTGGCAACTTCCGGAACTGCATCGGTAGCTGACATCTATTGACCTTGAAGCTCCCTGGCATGCCCGGTACCACCAACGTGCCTGTATCGGAGGTTGTGGGTCATGTCATGTCGCGGTTCAGGTTCTCGGTGTTAGAATTATCCAATAATTAGAGGTCATATATATATATATATATATATATATATATATATATATATATATATAAAAGGATTTTTTATTTTTTTTTCTGCATGTCATCAACAGAGGGAGGGACAAAGGATTCAACATTTTGGTCATGTCAAGTAGGAATATCGAATCCCATATAACAAGATCCATTAAGCCAAGCAATAGAATTAGATATATTTTCGTAATTAATTTATGTTCTTCATCTCATAAATCAACGGACAAATTTTTAACAATTGGTATCAGAGCTATCTTGATTGATTCATGAGTTACGACAAATCATTATACTATGCGTGATATAATTATTATTTCTTCATGAGTCTGAAAGCGACATGTTGATGGCGAGTTATTTAGATAGGGTACTCTCTGTTGTGCAAGGGTGGAGGCACATACTAAAAAATGAATCCACTATCCTCACAAATTTTTGAAAGTTTTTGCAACATTTTTTTTTAAGTTGGTCTTATTCTCTTAAGACATGTCCCCACTGTCCCATAACCAAGGGAAAAAAAAAACGAGGGAGGCCAGAGTAGACGTAGTTCTTGGCATTGATGTGAAATTAAAAGTTGGAAGGAACTTGTGAAATAATATTCCATTGATTTTACTTATATGTCTATTGTCACCACAATTTATTGTATTAAACTTAATTGGAAGAGGTTCAAGTTTGATATTATCTAGCCTTTCTTTGCAAAGATCTGCTACATTCAATACTCAAATGATGATTTTTAATGTGGCATGTCTTCTGATAGTCCAGAACTCATTTTTTGCAAACATATAATTGTAATTATTTTAAAAGTTGATTTGCTATATTCAATATTTGTTTCTTGCTTCCGCGATGCGGAATGTCTAGCTCCGTCCCTAGACTGTTGTGTATAATTTTAATTATTTTGGACTACTTTCAATCTTATCCAATGTTCACCGCCAAGCATGTTGGCGGCTAATACTCTCTGTTGATGTTTATTGTTATGTCCAAATCATTGATTATTTAGATAGGCTAATAAGCCGTCTTCTAGATGGTACATCAAGATTTTAGAGAAGCATGATCGGCTATATCACAATTTTTTGGAACAAGATTGTATCATGATGAGATCTTTAATTTCTCTTAATTAGGATACTTAATTTGGATTCAGGATTCCAATTGTACCGACTTCTCCGATTGATTGAATCAGACAATAAAGGAATCATTCAACGATTAGGGCTCAAGCATGGAGAAAATAATATTTTTCACCATGTTTGTTTATATATTGTTACACCATGTTTATTTAGTTTATACTTTGAATCAGTTTAGTCCAATAAAAAAAAAAGTAATAAAAAAAATCATGCGTTAAGACAAAACCTTTACTGCGTAAATGAATCTTTACGAAAAACAGCTTATAGATTTTGAGAAAGAACATATAGGACAACATGCACCACCTCTGACAGAAAATTATGTATATGTTGACTTCTTATTTTGAAGAAATACGTCAAGGAGCGTAAATGGACGGACGGTCCGGAACTCGGTTCAGGTTCGATCCGGTCAAATTCGGTCCGGATCGGCCCGGATCCGGTTAACAGACCGGTCCGCTCCGATGCACTCCCTCCACGAGTCCTGGCTGGGTCGGAGGATCCGACCCACAAGTCCGGCCTGGCCCGGCCTGCTGTTACCCACGTTCGGGCCGAGTTCAATTCGGTCGGCCCGGACCTGTCCGATTCAGGTCCGGTTCGGCTGAAATTGATTTTTTTTTTAGAATATAATACTCTATAATTCATGAGGATATTTGGGGCCATTTGGCCCCAAAAAATTCATATAAATACTCTATAATTCATGAAAAATAAACATAATTTTTTTTTTTCTCTTACAAAATTTCTTCCCTCTCTTACAAAGTTTAGAAGGAAGGCCATTACAAAGTTTAGAAGCAAAGCAATTATTAGAGTCCAACTTCTTCCATCTCAACAAATTTTTTTGCGATTTCTTTTGGAGGCTCCTAGCAGACGTTACAAGTAACTTTAATATTACATGATTTTTTTTTTCTGATTTGAGATTTTTCTTTCCCCTCTCTCTCTCTCTCTCTCTCTCTTTTGGTAGAGAAGTAATTAATTTAGCTCCAAATTTTTTTCAAAAAGTTATTTTTTTAAAATATGGATGGACAAGGTTTAAACCAACATTATGAAAAATATGATTATTATAATAATATGTTTGAAAATAATTATATTCCTGATTCTGTGCCATCGACACAAATGTCACCTCCTAAAGTTAGGAGTATGACCACCATGCTACAAATATTGTCAATAGGAAACAATCTTTTTTATGAAAATATTACACAAAAATATTTGTCACTGATAGTGAGGGCGCACCGGTTTTAGATCCAAAAGATCAAAAGCCAATACCTAAAGCTGCGAAATGTAAGAAATGTAAGCGGGTTTACAAATAAAAAAAAATGATGGCACAAACACTTTAAAAAGACACTACGAAAGTTGCTATGACAAAGACACATTGTAGGCTACACAAACACAGATAAGTACCTGTTCTTTAGGTAACTTTACTTATTCTGATGATCGTAACAAGATTGAGTTAGCAAGCTATATGAGGAACAACCCTTTACATTTGGAGAGAGTAATTTTTATTATAAATATGCAAGTAGTACCCTTAATCCTTGTTTTACTAAAGTTTCTAGATCTACTGCTAGAGCAGATGCTCTGAATTTTTTTCAAAAAGATAAGGTTGCTTTGAAAGAAAGTTTTATGCATGTTAGTAAATTAGCTTTAACTTCTGATATATGGACTACTAAGCAAAATTATGCTTATATTTGTATTACGACACATTATATAGATCCAAGATGGATGTTGCAAAAATACATCATTTGTCTAAGGCCTTTAGAATTTTCACATACCGGCGCTGTAATCAGTGGCGCTATAATGCAATTTGTATATGAATATGATATTCATAATAAAATATTTTCGGTTTCTTTTGATAATGCAAGTAATAACACAATTTCTATTAATGTTTTGAAAAAACAATTTACGCCTATGTTAGAAGGTAGATTTTTTCATGTTAGATGTGCTTGTAATATTATTAATTTGATTGTACAAGAATGTCTTGAATTCTTTCAACTAAATTTAGAAAATCTTATATCATGTTTACATAGTTTGAACTCTTCTGTAAGTAGACAACAAGTTTTTAAAATTTTATGTACACAATATGGTATTACTTTTAGGCAATTTTTTAAGGATGCACCACATAGATAGAATTCTACTTATTTAATGTTGCAATCTTCCATTAAGTTTAAAGATGTTATTACACATTATTATAATGCTAATCCTAGTTTTGATTATTAAGTAACTGAGAATGATTGGTTAATTGCTACTTCTATTTTGGAGTTTTTAGAATTATTTTACAATTCTACATGTATTCTATCTAGAGTTTATTATCCAACTTCTCCTTTAACTTTAACAAAAATTCTTAACATGTCTCATTTATTTTGTAAATATAAAAATGTCCCTGGTTTTGAGTATGTTGTTGCCAAAATGGAAGCTAAATTTAAAAAATATTGGAGGTAATATACCTCTTTTATATTGTTTGGCTTCGAATTTTGATCCTAAGATTAAATTAGATGGTGTATATATTTTATTAGACGATTTTCAAGATAATATAAGAGTTGATGTAGGTAGTTTAAAAGTAGAAATTATGGATGTTTTAGATAGTTTAATTATTTTATATGAAGAAAGAGTTGTATCCATCCGACCCGGTACAACCGTTCAAGGAAGTAGCTCTGGTTTTATGTCTAAATTATCATATGCTAAAAGTGTACTGCAAAGGAAGAAACAAAAATAATCTTCCCAATCTATGCAAGAATTGCAATTATATCTAAATTCTTATGAAGAAGATGAAGATGACTCTTCATCTTATTATTCAATTTTAGAATGGTAGAAAAGACACGAAAAACGTATCATGTACTTTCTTCTATAGCATGCGATATTTTAATTGTCCCGATGTCCAAGGTAGCAACGGAATCTTATTTTAGTGCAGGTTCAAAGATGCTAAAAAAGAAGAGGAGTCGGTCGCTGCCAGATATTTTGGAAGCTTGTGTTTGCGTTCAACATTGGACCCGTGCTGAACAAAGAACTCAAGACTCAAGAAATGAAAGTGCCGATATCTCAGAGCTGGATTTTGAATCTCTTACTATGGATGACGCTACTGAAGGAGGAGCTGAGTAGTAAACTTCAACGAAAGACGGACGACGATTTTTTTTTAAAAGACTAGTACATTTTTTTTACAAACTTTATGCAAATAAAATATCATTTACAAGTTTCTATTTTTTTTTTGTTACTTAATTTATAATACATTTATAATTTTATTGCCATTAATAAAAAAAATTCAGCTTTTTCTTACTTAATGTTGTTTGTTGTTTACATTTAACTTCTTTATGTCTATATAAATAACTTCTTTAAATTTCAAGTTATAAATTTATATTTAAATTAAAAAATAGAGTTATACATTTTTTTATAAGTTATTCCAAATAAAAAAATATTCAACTAATAAATATTTAGATTTAATTTATACTTAAAATTATATAAATATTGATATAAATTAATTAATTTTTTTCTAACAAATAAATTTATAAATTTAAATTATACTAAACATATAACTTATAAATTTCAAATAAATTTATACTTAAAGTTATATAAAAAAATTCTAACAAATAACTTATAAATTTTAAATTATACAAAAATAACTTAGTAACAAAAAAACCTATAAATTTTAACTTGAATTTATTAACATATAAGTTATATCATATAGATTATATAAAAAATATATATAAATAAACGTAAAAAAAAAAAATCGGGCCGGACCGGCCCGACCATGAACCGGTCCGGACCCAGACTGGTTCGGCCCGGTCCTCCCCTGACCGGATCATAGGTACGGACTGGATCGAGTATTTTTCTGACCGAACCGAGCCGGTCCGGCCCAGACCAGACCAGGTCAAACCTGGTTGACTCGGACCACGGGCCGGCCAGGGTCGACCCAATCCACACCATGAGAAATACATGCCAAAATTTTAAAATTAGATTTAGAAACCAGTTTAGAAGAACATAAAAATAATAGACACATCATGCTAATTCTGAAATTCAGCCTCATCATGGCACAAGCGATTAGGTCACATCTTTATAAATAGAGTTGAACGACTTGTGTCTGATGGGATTTTGGACTCCCTTGACTTCAGACTTTAATGTCTGTGTTGAATGTGTTGAATGTGTAAAGGAAAAATAGTCCAAAACAAAGAGATTATGTGCCAATAGGTTACAAAGGTCTTAGAATTGATACTTAGTAATATTTATGGACCATTCCCTTTGGCTACTTGGAATGGTCAAGAATATTTCATATAATTCATCGACGACTATTCTAGATATGGATAACTATATCTCATTCATGAGAAATCACAGTCTTTGGATGTGTTCAAATCATTTAAAGCTGAAGTTGAGAACCAACTCAACAGAAGAATAAAAGTCGTCAGGTCTGACCGCTGTGGAGAATACTATGACACATCTGATGGATCAGGTGAACAACGTCCAAGACCGTTTGCTAAGTTCCTAGAGGAATGTAGCCAAAGTACACTATGCCAGGATCACCTAGAATGAATGGTGTAGCTGAAAGACGAAATATGACTCTTAACGACATGGTAAGGAGTATGATTAGCCATTCTACTTTTACCAAAGTCACTCTGGGTGACGCACTCAAAACAACAGCTTACATTCTAAACATGATGCCAACTAAAGCGGTTGCAAAAACACCTTATGAGCTTTGGACAGACAGAAAGCCTAGTTTGAAGCACTTACATGTTTGGGGTTGTCCAGCTGAGGCAAGGCCTTATAGGCCATATGAAAAGAATTTGGACCTCAAAACTGTAAGCAACTACTTTTGGCTATGCTGAGAGAACAAGGGGTTATAAAGTTTACGATCCCAAAAAAAAAAAAAAATTGAGAAGGAAACTTGTCACCCTCACTTTTTCATCTAAGGGTAGTTTGGTAATTGTGCATGGGTATATTTATTTTAGGATTATTATATTAAATATTGTAAATATTATTTATTGTATTCTTTATTTATTCTTAGATGTTAGATTATTTTGGACTTGTGTTAGTGGACCTAACTAGTTTAGTTTAGATCCATGGACCAACATTTAATTCTAGTTTAGATTGAGCCCAATAGTAAACCCATTCATTAGGAGGATGAATTAATTAGTGAAACCAATTAGACTAGAACCTTGCCTCCTTAATTAATTTCTTCATGAGAGGCCCCAAGGGATATTTTGGACTTTACATAGTAGCTTGGAGGAGGGGCAAGGGTCGACCACCTATAGGGAGGAGAGAGACTCTCTCTCTTCTCATTTGACATTCCAATCTAGATCTAGAATTTTTTCTCTTCCAAATTCTTCATTCCTACACCAATTCTTACTCAAATTTCTTCCCAATTCCTTCCCTATTCTTCATTGGAGGCTAATAGAACAAGGATCTACAAGGGAGAAGCAAGGATCTACAAGGAGGAGCAATGATCTACAAGTTGAAGGCTACTTTTACCCAATTTGAGAATTTTATTGGGAATCCATCTCCCAATAGCTACAATTCAGTTTTTTCTCTTTAATTAGGTTCTAAATCTGTAATTTAATCATTAGGAACCACCACATATGCTAAGGTTACCCATAGGAATAAAAATTAGGTTCATATGAGGCCTATAGAGAAAGTTATGTGGTATTTTGTGTCAATTTTGGGGGAATTTCAAGATTGACACATCTTGTGTTTGTCAATTGATCAATTAGACCAAATTGACACGTGTTTGATTTTGTGTGACAAGTGTCTGTCCATAATTAAATACGTGTGTTGTTTGATAAAATAAACGAAAGATAATATGTGGAAACGAGGTCTTATACGAAAACCCGCCCTTCTTCTGTGTTTACAAACAAGATTGTACAATTTAATCCTATACGAGGATGTCGAGTACAATTTATTTAATCTGGATAAATATTGCTATAGGAGTCTGATCTGCAGTCGATCACTTTGTCCCTTGGACCACACGATGATGAAGAAGTACCGTAGAAGACAGAAAGCAGCTTCGAAGGTTGCTAAAGAGGGTGGATGCCCGATGCCAAAGTCGTCGATCCCTTCTCTTTGCCTGAGCTCTGGATTCTTCTATCTCTCTCGACCGTTTTCTCTTCTCCTTCTTTCCTCCCAATTGTCGACCTTGGATCTGATACTGGATTCCTTCACCAATTTCCGATCGTTCGACCTTCAATTTTTCGACCTTTGACCTCTGTCAATAGAGGTCTCTATTTATAGAGTTTTAGTGACAGTGACCACTCAGTCGGTATAGAAACCGAGTAGTGGAAAGTACAACACCCTTTTACACGACGGTTACAATAACCAATGCCTACGTATAGATGACCTCTTGAGTGAGCATGTGATGCGTGTCCAACTAAGGGACAACGCGTATATCTGCTGCGAAGATCACGGCGTAGAAGCCACATAGGTAGTTATACTTTGTGTAGAAGAGGTTGGCGTAGAAGCCAATAACTGTCACCATGGCGTAGAAGCCAAGTAGGCGTAGAAGTCGAGTAGGCGTAGAAGCCGAGTGGTCATAGAGGCCGAGTAGGCGTAGAAGTCGAGTGGGCATAGAAGCCGAGCGGGCATAGAAGCTGAGTGGGCGTAGAAGCCGAGTGGGCGTAGAAGCCGAGCGGGCGTAGAAGCCGAGATGATGTGGACGTTTCAGCCGGAATTACGGCTCTTGGAGATATAATCAAATCTCTTGCATTAAATGCAGAGATTTGCCCCCCCATCCTGCACATTAAATGCAGAGGCTTGTCTTGAAGATTTGCCATCATTCTGCGTATTAAATGCAGATACGTGCCTCGAATCCTGTACGAAGAATAACTGCTGACGTGGCAGTCTGTTTGCCTTCTGCGGAGCATAAGAAGCTCACGTCTGCCTGTGTAAAGCTGGGCAACGTATCCCTTTGTATGCGTAAGAGCAGTTTACGCAAAGGGAATATCACTAGACGACGGTTCGGTAATATTTAATCAAATCTCCTGCATTAAATGCAGAGATCCGCCATTATCCTGCTCATTAAATGCAGAGGCGTGTTTTGAAGGCCTGCCATTCTTCTGCGCATAAAATGCAGAGACGTGCCTCGGGCATCTGTCAGTATTCGGCGCATTAAATGCAGAGACGTGCCTTGAGAACCTGTCACCGCTTTGCGCATTAAATGCAGAGACGTGCCTCGAGCCCTGTACGAAGAGCAGATTTTGACGTGGCAGGCTGTTTGTCTTCTGCGAAGCGTAAACAGCTCACATCTTCCTGTGTAAAACTAGGCGGCGTATTCCTTTGTATGCGTAAAAGCGGTCTACGCTAAGAAAATGGCAGTAAATGACAGCCTGGGTTGCAGTATCGTGCCATCATTATAGCCGTCGCCTGGGTAGTCGTGCAGTACCCTTTGTCAGGAGTCCAGACGTCAGGTTCATTGCATGATCTGACAGGTTCATTTCGAAGGATACGAAGCGTTCCTCGTACACTTCAATGCTGCATTGAAAGCGGATAAGTTTTACGCCATAAAGGCGATGTAGCACCCTTTCTACGCTGAAGCAGCCTGGTCATACTGCATTTATGCGGATGGTCCTTGAGCTTTATATTTTACACTGTGCTCAGCCGAAAAGCTCTGTTTGATGGCTCTGAGGTCCTCTGTTTACGCTGCCCAATATCAACATGCTGCGTATAGCTATCCAGCGTATTTTTTATGCTTCTACAAGACCCCCTTCAAAGCTTTTAAATTTCTCATAATTTGAAACGCTTTGAATGAAGCATGAACCGTTCCTCATAATTTGAAACGCTCTGTATGGAGCCTGAAACGGTCAAGTCTGACACGTTCTTTCAAGGCTAACTTTATGGCGGAGTTATTGGGGATCGGTGTGATCTCTTTTGCCTATAAAAGGCTGAGGAGTTAACATGTTCTTCCCATATTTCCTTTACCACACAGAGATGATGGCCGGAGTTCGTCGGGTCGACTTGAGGAAGAAGGAGACCATGCTCTTCCAGCATGTAAGGAGCCAAAAAAGATGGCGTCTTCGAGCAAATGTCCTCTGCAACGATGGATCATGGAAGGATATCATAGTCTCCTCTGCTCGGGATAATCAGCAACTTTGTATGGCGGTTCTTCAGGAGAGAGGAAGGGTCGTATTAGACCACACAGCTTGCAAGCGGTACCTTCTCCCGTTATCCGTGGATGAGGGCAGGCAAACTGGCTGCTGTCCGAGATTGAGTTGGGTGAAATATCTCAACTCAATCTGTCATGGCGCTGGACGCAGAAAAGCAGATTTACCCTGCTTCCTCGTATTGGAGGATGGGTCTGCATAATTTAAGCAGGCCCAGTTTTGTATTCTCCCGCCATTGATCATATGTCAGTCGGTTTGCGGTCACCGACTGACTGCTGGAGAAGATGGATGAAGAATTTTGCCCTTGTGAGAACCTGGCAGAACAGACTCTGGGCGCGATCTTTAGACGACGATGAGGAAGTCCTTTATAGACGGGATTTCCCTCATATGCAATCATGAAAATGAAGAAAAAACCCTTGTAGATTGGATTTCCCTCATATGTAATCATGCTCTTAATTTTAATAAAATTGTCTTCTTCTTTGCATATGATTATCTTGCCATATATTTTGCTGTGAAGTCTGAATATGTGTAGCTTTGACACATCTGATGCTTTACGCCGACTCTGATAGAAAGAGTGTTAGGTCCTGTCCTGTCTTTTACGCATAACTAAGGATGCGCAGAAAGCCGCTTAGCAGTCGAGTGTTCGAACTGTCCTGCTGTTAGGAATGGGGAACCGCATAGAATTTTGAACTGTCACTTCTGATAAACAGAATTTTTGTTCAGACCGTCGTCTTCAAGAATAGTTTCTCGAAAATTCCTTGGAACAGGGTGAGAAATGGCTGTCAAAAACTGAGTCGCCATCTTGAACTGTAGACAAAATATTCAGACTGGATTCTGGATGAACTTCGAATCGACCCATGAAGAAGAGTATCTTTCAATGTTGAACTCTGTATGCCTTGGATACTTGGGATATTTTGAGGTCAAGGAGGAGTATCTTCTGTGTGAACTCCTGTAATTGACCGCCTTGAGAATTGTTCAGATGTACTGTACTGGCCTGCACATTTTTCAGATATGCGGAAAGTCGTAGAGCGTAAAATCATAAGGTTGTTGCCTCTGAGCGTAAAAAGCCACCGAGCGCGAGATTATAGATTTGTAGCTGCTGAGCGTGAAGTCATAGGTTTGTAGCCTCTCGAGCGTAAAAGCTACCGAGCATAAAAGCATCCGGGCGTAAAACCATAGACTTGTAGCCTGTGAGCGTAGAACCGTAGATCTATAGCCGTCGAGCGTAGAAAGCTCCTTAGCATAAAAACTGTAGATTTGTAGCTTCTGAAAAGAAAATCTTCCGAGCGTGAAGTCGTGGATCTGTTGCCTTTAAGCGTAAAAAGCCACCGAGCGTGAGATCATAGATTTGTAGCTGTTGAGCGTGAAGTCGTAGGTTTGTAGCCTCTCGAGTGTAAAAGCTATCGAGCATAAAAGTATCCGGACGTAAAACTATAGACTTGTAGCATGTGAGCGTAAAAAACCGTAGATCTGCAGCTGTCGAGCGTAGAAAGCTCCTTAGCGTAAAAACCACGAATCTTCTTTGCACGAAAACTTTTCGAATTCGCTGACTGTCCGCCTTCTCTGAGTAAATAGGCTGACGTAGTCCCCAATCATAACCAAATATTAAATGTGAGATTTGGTTCGGGATTCGAGGATTCCATCCGAACTCTATATATACCCCAAGTTTCTGAGAGAAAAACTTTTCATCCGTCTTCTGCGAAAGAAAGCTTTTGACTGTTCGAGTTCTTCTTCGTTTCTTCTCCGAGTCTTCAAAGTTTCCAGTAATGGCCTCGAAACAAGTCTCCTCCTCTAAGGGAAAGAAGGTTGCTTCTTCTTCTTGTTCTTCTGCTCAAGTGGGGGCGACTTCCGTCGGGCACGGCGAGCTTCATTCTGAACGAAGTATCCCGCCGACTAGCAGTGCACCCGCCTTAAAGGTAGAGCTTTTGGGACGGAAAAGAACGACTGAAAATCCTTCGTACAGGTTGTACGTGAACATGCTAGGTCGTCTTCTGTGCTGATAGCCTCTTCGAGGAAGATGATGCACAGAGATGTTTCATCTTTTACGCCCACATTTCTAATGTGTCAGCGCAAAACCTCCATATTTTCGCAGTCTGGCGTAAAAGCTTTGACTGTCGAAAGTTTGGTGTATACTATATAATTTGAGTGTTACACAGGGATGGAAATTCCGGTAAAATAACTCAAATTTTGGCAGTCTGGCGTAAAACACAGACTGTCAAAAACTTTGCATATACTGCCAGTCTTGAATTTTACGCCTTGGAATGGAATTCTAGCATAAAAGCTCAAGTTTTTTTTTTGCAGTCTTGGCATAAAGCATAGACTGTTGATTTTTCTGCATATGCTGCAAGATCTGTAATGTCTAGTTATAGGAACTGATGTGTTTTTTCTTGCACTCTTGCAGTTAACTTGCATGCGTCCCCGCTAGCCGATGTGATGGGTTCTGCCGCCGGGATGCTGCACTCCAACTATTTGGAGGATCTATCGCACGTGACATTTCCTATCTTCGGGCCCCAGTATCCTGAAGGAAGGGAAATTTTGATATCGGCTCAGGACGAGCGAACGCTACTGAACATGATCAATGGAGAGCCCCTGACGTACATAGATGGGGACCAATACATAAAGCCAACTTTCCTCTTCGGGGACATGATTGACAAGCAGTCCCAGACGAAGCCCAAGAAAGAACTCTGGGTCTTCCCTGGCGGGAGCTTGGTTTTGTATCTGCCCAAGATGCCGAGAGACTATCCCATCTCGGCATTATTTTATGCTACATATCCCAGGAGGATATCGTGGACGCTGACTCCTGATCTTCACGGCAGGCCGGGGAAGATATTTTATCTGAAAGGAGCTGACCAGGGATCATTTGTCAGCCGCCCTACCGGCAATGCGACGATGTTCAGGGGACTGTACCCGGGCAGTGTCCCGAGTGAAGTCAGTTTAGTGATCCAGCCGGTCCAATTATCGACTTTCTGTAATGATTTCATGGGGCACGGGGGAGTATACCCTAAGGTGAACCCTCGGACAGGCGGGTGGATTACCCCCACAAATCTTCGATGGGCTCGCTTAGCTGATTGGGCCCTGAAGTATTTTCAGACCGAGCTGGAGAGCATTGGTCTGTTTGCAGCTGTGAGTGCCACCAGTGTTGGGTTGCCTCTCAACCCCAACCTGTTTCTGGCAATGATGGAGCGATATATCTCGCTCACCGGGACTTTTGCCACTCTACTGGGGGAGTTGGGATTGGCCCTCCACGAGATGGCAGAGATCTCGAGACTGCCGATGGGGGATACTCCATATGAAGAGTATGTTCTCACGAACCGGGAGCTGGGGGATTCTGACCCTCGGGTAGTGGAAGTGTACCAGGAGCTGATGTGCCACTACCTCGCTTGCACCACCTTTTATGGTGAGCCCTCAGATTTGGCTCATATCAGTAAATGGACGTCCTACCTCTTCTTTCACCGGTCCAGGACTGCTAAGCCGGAGAAGGTATTGGAAGGCAAGGATCAGCCTTTGAATCCTCTGAGCGTGCTTAATGCTCAGGTAGTTGACGATCTCATGGAAGACGCTGGGGCTCCGGACTTGATCCTCGACGAAGGGATAGGGAAGTATCCCGTAGGCACCAAGGCCTATAGTTATTTGAGGCGTTGCCGCAGGCCTCTGTCCAGAAAAGCTCAACTGGCTGGCTTTCTCTCCATATGGCTGCGCCGACTGGTGGTACCCGGCATCGCATCTGCGGACCGTATTCACCGCAACACGCTATGGCCTGCAGTGCGTCTGGTGTTCGGGGCAAGGCTGGGATTGCTCCCTGCCATGGTGTGCCGCATACAAGCTGGCCTGAGGGCCATGACTGACGGGCTGTTCGCTGATGAAACTCGACATGATATCTTTCCCAGGGTAGAATTACCATACCCATATCTGATGGGATGGTTAATTCTTCATAACCCTAGGGTTATGTCTCCTGGCTCTGGCAGCAGCTCAGGGGCTAGTTTCTTGTTGAACTACCAGAATTCCTCCTGAAATGTGATCACAGTTATAGATTGTCGGTGGGCTCTGAACCTCAGTCACAGCTGGAAGCTCTTCTGCACTGTCCCCTCCGTACATCTCAATCAACAGGGGATCAAACTTCAGGACGTAGGCGACGGGAAGACCGTTCTTTCTCCTGAGTCTTTTAATTGGTTGGTCTGCATTAGACCTTCCTATCTACTGTACAAAAGTGAGGACCATTGCTTATTCGGGCCCTACTTGCCTAGTCGGTTTGCCCGGTAATTTGGGTACGACCAGTTGCACGTGGGCAATGCCGTCACCAGCTTCAGGTCCAGGGGTGGACTCATTGATGGAGCCAGAGGATGGCGATATTTCATCATGGGTTGCACTGAGGCAACTTTTACCGTGCCCGTCATTTCACTCTCCACGGAGCTGCGCATTCTCCACTCGTATGTCCAGTTCTATGTGGCAACCAACACCTTCCATCACGATTTTGATATGCATAGAAGTTTTAGGGTGCCCTATTCCAAGTCTGGAGGAAGAGTCGAAGTCCCTCCGGTTTCTTCTGATGAGGGTGAGGAGTCCGTCAATCCAGATGAGCCTCTGTTGGCGGTATCGAGGGGTGAAGTACCTCTGCCTGCAGGGCCTTTGGTAATCTCTGGGAAGCGAAGGGCTCCTGCTCCGAAGGAGACTTCCCCTTGCAAGAGGAAGAAGAAGACGGTTACTCGTCCTCTACGGATTCCTGGTATTGAGGCTCCTAGAAGTGAGCCTGCATCTCCCCATGTTGGGGATGATTCCTTGATTGGAGGTTCCTCGCCTTTTAGAGAGGGAACCTCGACAGTCCCGGCTGGCGGTGCCAGAGAATTCCTGCTGGAGGCTGCTGTCGCTGCTACCGCTTCCGGTAGTGGAACGAGATCGCCTTCGGGGCCGAGCCGAATGAGGATATCTTTACCTAGGTCAGCATCGGGGGAGACCCCTGCCGTGTTTATAGGTGCACGCAGCGAGATTCCAGTCGATGAACCTCGGTTGAAACTTGACGAGGACCTGGAAGAGCATTTGCCAGTGTTCGTTAGTGCACCCCCTTCTCCAGGTATGACAGCTTGCCTAGCATCACTAAGAAATGATTTAGCTGTACTGGCTGCGGACGCGCCATATACACCATTGGCCATGGGTAAATGTCGTCTTTTATGCCTCTTCTTTTAGGAAAATTAAATTATGCTGATATTAACTTCCTTTTGTCTTCTTTTCAAGGGAAGACATCTTCGGGAAGGGCAGTATAGATGCGCCCTTTGGCTCTGTGTCAGGTCCTGGCGACGACACGGAGGTGCCTAATTTTGAAGAGGAAACATCTTCGGGTGCCGGCTCGCCTGTTGAAGAGATTCCGATATCTCAAGAGGAGGACGAGCCTGTCACTGCGATAATGCCTCCTTTGAGTACGCCGATCACTTCATCCGGTGTTGGCGCTTCTTCTTTTGTCGCACCTTCTGTTGAGGCGACGACCGTGGCAACCTCGTCTGCGGTTATTCTTGGAGGGGGACTCGCCACTATCGCGACCACTCCCAGCGTCCATTCGGATCTAGCTGCGCTGACCGCGCAGTACATTGGTATCTTCTACACCACCTTGAAAATGTTAATATCAATGGTGTTGGAGAAGAATTTGGGCTTTGCGTCACTAAGGAGGTCCTCCCGGGCCTCTATAGTGCCGATTCAAGAATTCAACGATACTAGGGTAGCTGACGCGCTGGAGGAGATAGTTAATGGTTTGGAGCAACCCATTAACGAATACTTGCAGCTAGCTCAAGGCAACATTGACGGTCTCGTTTAAGCTAGGTACGACTCCCTGACTACGTGCAGCTTGCTGAACAGATGGCATCTCTGAATAAGTCTATCGTGGCTCAGCAGCGGGAGATGGACAAAGAACGTGTTCGATTGGAGTATGTCGTTCCCGAGTTAACCCGATGCGAAGCCGAATATGAGGAAGCGGCAGCGCAGGCCTGCATATTGAAGGATGAGCTCGTTCGAGTAGAGGCAAAGGCTCTCTCTTTGTCGGCGGCCCGAGATGTGCTGAAGGAGCGACGGGCGACTGTTCAGCAGAATCTGACGCAGGTGGGTGTTATCCATGCTGATTTTGTGCAGGCTCGGTCTGAGCTAGTTGCTTTGAACAATGATGCAGCAAGGTTGGAGAGGGCTCGCGCCGACGTCTTGAACTCCCGGGATGAGAGAATGGTTGCTCTGGCGCAGCAGATTCGCGACCTGACCGCTCCCCCCAAATGATGTACTTTTTTGCTTTTTAATGTACTTTCGCTCTTTTTTGGGAATAATAAAGAGGCTTTCATCTGACTTTGTGGACCCATTATTTTGGAATATAAATGACAGGTTTGGGTGAAAGTGATATCAGAGGTAATATGGACGTAATAAACTCTCGGTAAGTTTTAGCAGAACATATCTATTCAGAGGTAATATGAACATGATAGAATACGATCCAACTAGTCTCGTTTTGGAAGTAGTTTTGTCAGAATGAGGTTTTCGCCATATTCTACTTGAGCAAAGTAGGTTAAGCATAGTATCTTTTCAGGAAATTGCCATTGATAGGAGCCATTAACAGGTCTCCATTAGGCTTGGCTAACCTGTAAGCGCCGTTTGAGAACGTCGTCTCGATCACATAAGAGCCTTCCCATTTGGGCTAGAATTTGCCCTTACTCCTGTGAGTAAGAATCAACGGCCTTCTTACGGCTAAAACTAGCTCGCCGACTTTGAACACTCTTTCCTTTACTTTTTGATTAAAAGCTCTGGAAATACGTGCTTGGTAGAACGCGATGCGCTGTTGAGCTTGGAGGCGTTTCTCGTCTAATCCTTCTAGCTATTGAAGCCTTAATAGGTCATTCTTTTCTTGAGTCAACTCATTAGCCACGGCTATCCTGAGTGACGAAATCTGGATCTCGATAGGGAGAACTGCTTCGCTCCCGTAAACCAGTGAGAATGGGGTGCAACCTGTCGGTGCTTGTACCGTTGTGCGGTATGCCCAGAGATATTCTCCCAGCTTCTCATTCTAATCCTACTTGTTTGAAGAGACGAACTTTTTCAAGAGCTTGATAATGGTTTTGTTGAAAGCTTTCGCCAAACCATTAGCAGCAGGATTATATACCGTAGAGGCCATATTTTGTATCCGATTTTTATCGCAAAATCGATGAAACGCTTGGCTGATGAATTGAGGCCCATTGTCATGAATTATCCTCCGGGGTATCCTGAAGCGATAAATGACGTGATGCTTGATGAATCTGATCATATTAGATGCCTTCACCTCAGCAAGAGGGATCGCCTCTGCCCATTTGGAGAAATAATCCGTGATGGCCAGTATGAACCGGTGACCTCTGGAAGAAGACGGGTGAATAGGACCAATAATATCCATACCCTATGCTTCGAAAGGCCAGGACACAACTGTAGGATATAGATATTCAGGAGGTTGATGGATAAAGTCTGCATGGACCTGACAGGCTCTGCACTGTCTTGCATACTTTATTGCATCTGTGATCATAGTAGGCCAGTAATAGCCCATTCTCCTTATGCGATCCTGTAGCTTAGGACCGGGTTGATGCGCTCCGCATACGCCGTCATGAGCTTCACGGATGATCCGCTGTGCCTCATCATCTGAGAGACAACTTAACAGCAGTCCATCGTAGGTCTGGCGATATAGACACTGTGAGGATGCCTCGAAATAGAAGCGTAATGATCGTCTTTTGACGGATACTACTTCTTTAGGGTCCTCCGGCAAGATTTCGTATGTCACGAAATCTATAAAGGGACTTCTCCAGTCTCTCCTGGGAAGATCTGTGTTTACAGCGTAGCTGCATTCTATGTAAAAGTTGTTTTTCACACAGAATAAATCTCTGCTAAGAAGGATTACCGAATTCTGCCTTCTTATAGGAATAGCTAAATCTGCAGCTAGACTGGCTAGGGCATCAGCTTCCAGATTCTGAGATTGAGGTACATGCTCTAGGAAGAAACCTTTGAATGTCATGGCTATCTCGACCGTTGCTCGGTGATAGGGGATGAGGTCTGGATTCCGGACTTCATATATTCCTCTAACTTGATTGATGATCAGCAGAGAGTCACCGAAAGCTTCCAGAGATTTGATGCCCAATTCTTTAGCGACTTGGAGCCCGATTAGTAGAGCGTTATACTCTGCCATATTGTTAGAACATGGCTCGCTAAGAGAATATGCTCGGTAGATGACGAGCTTATCAGGAGTAACCAGGACAATTCCTACTCCCGAAACTACGTTTCCCCTGGGACCAGTTGTGGAGGCACCATCGAAGAATAGTTGCCATGCATCACTTTCCTTTGCGGAATTACATTATGCAACTTCGTCGGGAATATCCTCGTACAGTTTGGAGGCCTCCGGGATCGGATGAGCAGCTAGGAAGTCAGCCAACGCTTGGCCTTTGACGGACTTCTGAGGGACGTACACCATATCATACGGTGTTAATAACATCGCCCAAGTCGCAAGTCGGGAATTAAGAACACTTGGCTTGTTCATCAGTACCCGCATAGGATTGATCCTGGAGATGATGTGAATGGTTTGGCCTATGACATAGTACCGCATTTTCTGGATAGCGAACATCAGAGCCAAGCATTCTTTCTCCACTGGGTTGTATCGGTGTTCGGCTCCGACCATCATCCTGCTGAGGTAGTAGATAGCCTGTTCATGGCCCATATCATTCTTTTGTGTGAGAAGAGCTCCCATAGAATGATCCTTCGCTCGAACATACAGCACGAATGGTCTTCCTATGACTGGAGGCTCCAGAACTGGCGGGATAGTGAGGTAGCGTTTGATATCGCTGAACGCTTGCTGACAGGCTTCGTCCCATACGAAGGATACACCTTTCTTCATGAGACGAGAGAAGGGCTGACATCTCCCAGAGAGGTTGGATATGAATCTCTGGATATAAGCCAGACGTCCTTGAAATCGCCTGAGTTCCCTCAGATTACGGGGCGGTCACATTTCTAAGATGGCCTTGACTTTATCAGGGTCCACTTGAATGCCTTTGGCGGTAATGACAAATCCCAGGAATTTGCCACTAGATACCCCCAGAATGGACTTTGTAGGATTTATTTTGAGTTGATGTTGGCACATCAATTCAAATACTGTCTTCAAGTCTTGGATGTGATTATCCTTGAGGCGACTTTTGACAGCTATATCGTCCACGTAACACTCCACTGTCTTGCGCAAATGCTCATGGAATATGTTACTCATGGCCCGTTGGTACGTAGCCCCGGCATTCTTCAATCCGAATGGCATGACCGTATAAAAATATACCCCCAACGGTGTCCGGAAGGCAGTATGCTTCTCGTTCTCAGGATGCATCTTGATTTGGTTGTATCCTGAAAATCCGTCCATGAAAGACATACGTTCGAAACCGCATGTATTGTCAATCATGACGTCTGTGATGGGAAAATGAAACTCATCCTTGGGGCAGGCTGCATTCAGATCTCGGTAATCGATGCAGACACGTACTTTCCTATTTTTTTTATGACCGGGACAACATTGGCGACCCAGTTGGGATGTTGTTCTTCTCGGATGAAGCCGCAGGCTATCAACTTATTGACTTCAGCTTTGATGGCGTCCATCATATCCGGGCAGAACCGACGTTGGTGCTGCTTCACAGGCTTTGAATCGGGCAATATATTGAGCTTATGAGTAGCCACCTTTGGATCAAGACCTGGCATATCCTCATAATTCCACGCAAAGACATCGATATATTCTTTTATCAGCTGGATAACTTCTTCCTTTTCTGCTTCGGAAAGATTATTACTGATAAATATCGGCTTTGGCGAAAGTTCATCCCCAACGTCAATCTGGATAACTTCATCTTCAGTGGGAGGTTCTCTCTGCTCGAAGCGGAACTCCCATTGTGTATTTGTCACGACCCGTACCCGATGTAAGGATACTAGTCGGAAACAACGCCCAGCCTACGCCGCAGAATCGGCGGTAGAACGCTGTCTAGATAGTCTATCTAAAGTAATGAACCACCAATAATGATAGAATACTCAATCACAAAACTAAGATAGAATGAGCACGAATCAGATAAGAATAGAATAGTCATCATATAACTCATGAGTTTAAAATAATATACCAATGAGTCTGAAGAGCAACAAAATGAGCTGGAGACAAATCCAGTACAAAAGAATACTATCATACTACAAAGCTACACTCCAGGGTCAACTGTCTCAGTTGGGATAAGTCCCTCTTGAGCCAGGGTCTCAAAATCTAAACCCACAACATCCTGGGGTCCATAATAGGTAGGGTACTCCTCAGTGTCATCTGGAAAAATATATCCAGTCAGGAAAGGAGCAGAGTACATCTCTAACAGCAGTTCTAATCCATGATAAAAACTATATAATAGTAAATAGCTGTGGATAAACAAGATGCACAAAATAGATACAAGAGATATATAGACAATAAGGAATACTGGAAAGAAATACAATAATGAACAATATGCCAATGAAACAATAATACTAATGACTAAGTGTGTGAGTACTAGCTTAACATGTGATCGGCTTGGGCAAGATACAATGCGGCCTGGCTAATCATACGTGCGGTGCATGATCAACACTATTCGCTTACCAATACTTTATTCAATAGGGATTTGATCACATATCTATACTAATACTCCCCATCCCCAACTGGTATAATAGATCCAACCATGGTATGCTATGGCACTAGATTCCCCAAGAAGAGAGTGACTCCTCCCAAAAATCGGTGTCTGTACATGTACAAGATAACCAATGAAACAATACTTGTACCATATACACCATATACCAAGGAATAACATCTCATGACGAGATCCGGATATACCAATCCGTGTAACCATAGTGTCAAGAGAAACATGTATATCTACACTAGATACAACGAACATAGAGGATATCATAAATGAGAAACTATCAGAGAATGTACTCGCCTGAAGTCCAAAGAACAGTCTCACAGATGTCTGACTCAGTACCTCGAAGACCTAGATATAGAATACCACATTAATACAAGGTCCCGGAAAGAGAATATGTCAAACTAGTCAACTTCTAGGTCAATAAATAAATTCTAAGTCAAAAGTCAACTATGGTCAACTCTAAAGTCAACTAAAGTCAAACATGGTCAAACCAAGGTCAACCTCACAAAAAATCTATATAAATAATATAGAAATAAAATACAACAATTTAGGAATCAAATTAGATCCCAATTGGTACCCACACAAAGTATACTAATAATACAATTAATGCACACTCTAAATAATGTATATACAAACCAATATTTATACAAATAAAATAATATATTATTATTAGTATTATACCTCACAAAAATACCTATATA
Organism: Iris macrosiphon; assembly: GCA_036927795.1. Taxonomy (NCBI): domain Eukaryota; kingdom Viridiplantae; phylum Streptophyta; class Magnoliopsida; order Asparagales; family Iridaceae; genus Iris; species Iris macrosiphon. Next base: position 123,571,120 of record JAYESA010000019.1, read on the forward strand.
TATACATATATAAAAAAATTTAATAAATATATATACTTATATATATATATACACATAAACTTTACACAATCAAATACTAATAGTTACAAAATACATTGCACATATTAATGTACATATTTTACATGGCTAGAAGCACACATAAAAATATATTTATTAATATACAAATAATTATATAATAATTATAAATAATATAATTACATATTTAAACACATAAATATATTTTATAAAATATTTATGTATAATTTATGTTATTAACATAAGTACATATATAATTGCATGCAAGAAGCTACATATATATATATTTATACATCACATTAGAACACATAGAAATATCTATAGATCTATGCTACAATAAATACCATAATAAATACACTAAAATAAATATATAATATATATATATATATATATATATATATATATATATATATATATATATATATATATATATATACTAATTATAAATGAAGAATTTAAAGCATACATAATTAGATCTACACATAAATACACCAATTTGAAGAGTATCACACCGTATCCCACTAGATCTACGATACGCATGTGACACGAGTCCAACACACAACCAATTGTACCCCGAAGGACACAAACAAGTCACAAATAATATTTATGAACAAATCAAAGTGTCAAAAGTAGATCTATGTGTCCGTGTCAAAATACGACATGTACAAAGTCCCGTATCGGAGGAAAATCCCCAAAATGACACGTATCACCAAATAGTTGGGATACGAACCACATGTACCAAATATGGACATGACACAAGCCCCAAACACATAAGCACATGCCTAATTGATCTATAGGATCAATTGACACACACAACAAAATATAAATTCGGAATTCCAACAAAATTGACACAAAAAGCACCATAACTTTCTCCATGGGTCTCCTATGAACATAAAACAAAGTCCTATGGGTAGTACATATATATGGGTTGATTTTTCATGATTAAATCTCAGATTTAGAAGCTATTTTAATGGAAAAAACTGAATTATACCTATTGGGAGATGGATTCCCAATGAAACCTCCAATTGAGATAAACTTGCTTCCAAATTGTAGATCCTTGCTCCTCTTTGTAGATCCTTTCTTCCTCCTTCTAGATCCTTGCTTCTCAACTTTCTAATGGTGAATTGAGAAGAATTTGGGATGAATTTGGTGGGGAATTGGAATGGAGGGAATTTGGGAGTGGGAATTTCTAGATCTAGATTTGGAATGAGAATGAAAGGAGAGAGAAATTTCCCCCCTCTTTTAATAGGCCGGCCTTGCCCCTCTCCCAAGCAATTGTAAAATGTCCAATGTACCCCTTGGGGCCTCTCATGAAGAAATAATTAAGGAAGGAAGCTTCTAGTCTAATCACTTAATTAATTTAATCCATCTCCTTAACTATGGGCTTTCTAAATGGGCCAAGTCTAACTATTTAATTCATGTTGGTCCATGGGTCCAAACTACACTAGTTGGGTCTACTAAAATAAGTCCAAAATAATTAAATAACATCCAACAATAATTAAATAATACAACAAAAATTATTTACCATGCACAATATTTATTTAAATAGGAAATTACCAAAATACCCTTTTTCCTAAAATGTGGTAGTGACAGTATCCATTTGTTAAGCCCAAGCGTCATTCTCAAACAGTTCAGATTCTTGTTTGTCTACTTCGAAGGAATCTGTCACTACCATATTTACTGATAATGTTCGCTCGAGAGCATGAGATGAGTCGGAGGGCGCTGAGCCGTTTTGAGAAGAGGAAAAGATATCCTCGTTTGACCCAGGACTTGCAAGGGAGGTGGTATACCCTAACCCGAAATGAGTTCGTTGATAGTAGGGATGGCCGTGCAGCGGCATTCATCTGCCTTTCCCGTAGTTGAGACATGGTTCCAGCTTCAAGTTATAACCCATACTTTGCATGATCTTCAAAGCTTGCGAGCTGTATCTGTGAACCTGTATTTTACCAACATCATCGTCGGGAGAATCCTCTTGTATAGTCGGTCCATTGCTTATGCGGCGGAAGACTATTGAATGCTGACTGCTGCAAGTAGGCGGAACAATGAAGATAGAATCCTTATGCGGTCTATATATCGTGGTGACATTGGATGATGACGCCACTTTCCACACATACGGATGATAGGAATCTATAGCTTCCAAGAATTTTTGTACTATAGGTTCTATATCGTCATTGGGGGAGGATTCCTGGTTCAGAATTTGAGCGTCAATATACTGGAAAAGGGGATGTTTATTATCATCTAAAACTTCATTCCCGGTTGCATTTACATCAATCGGCTGCCTGCTGCGCCGAAGGTTGATGACCAAGGATGGAGGCTTCTGTTTCAAAGTGATCACTAGAGGATCACCCCCTTTTCCTGACCTGGTTTTGTTCAGGTGGATCGCCATAGGCTTTATGGCTTTTGGACGAGTAGTCCGTCCTTTCACCTTGATTGACAGTGGTTGATCGGTAGAGGGTTCTTCTGGCTCCCGGTGTGATTCCTTTTCTGCTTCGACTGACACCTCTTCCATGTAGTCTTGAGAGTACAACACGGCATAAGAGTAGTAGGATTCTACTCCTCTAAACGGGTTCAAGTCAGCAAACTCCGTTTGTACTGTTCCTTGGGCGTCTACATATTTAAAGCATTGGTGTAGAGTTGAAGGAACGATGTTGTGGTCGTGGATCCAAGGTCTGCCCAGCAGAATATTGTAGGACACCTCTGAATCAATAACATAACATGTGGCCACTGATATGAGGTTGCCGATCTGGATCCTCAGGCGAATTTTCCCCAACGGCTTATTCTTTCTGGCGTTGAAACCCACGATCGTAGTGGTGGTGTAAGCCAATTCGCTGGTAGGAATCCTCAGCGGTCTGAGCAGACTATGAAGAATGATGCTGATTGATGATCCCGGATCTATGTGAATCCGGTCGACCTCCATGGAACCGATATACCCGGTGTAATAGAGGGGTCTGTCATGCCTGTTATGTTTTAACAACATGTCATCTTGAGTGAAAGTGATATTCGGGACCACCTCCATCACACTGTGGCATTGAGGGCATGCCACGGGTTCTTTGGTAGACCTATTATTCGTTGCGCACGAGAGTGCAAATAATAGGTTTGGGACAAGCCATGCCAGAGAAAATATGGACGTGACAGTTTTTGTGGACCTAACACCACTGGCGTACTTAGAGTTAAGTACGGGCGTTAAGTTGAGATGACAACCGATATCAGAGGTATGATGGACGTGATAATCGGTAGCCAGAAATTCGGAAAGTTTGTTCAGAGGTAATATGAACATGACAAACTTCTGGGTTGCAATTCCATCGGGTATGGAGGTGCATATCTGCTCAGAGGTAATATGGACATGGCAGTTTTTGTGGGCCTAACACCACTGGCGTACTTAGGGTTAAGTACGGGTGTTAAGTTGAAATGATATTTGATATCAGAGGTAATATGGACATGATAATCGATAGCCAGAAACTCGGAGAGTTTGTTCAGAGGTAATATGAACATGACAAACTTCTGGGGAAAGAAATGAAATGCTTGGATGATAGTTTAGAGGTAATATGAACATAAACTTATGTCTGAACAATTCACTGTGGAGTGGTTTTCTTGAGTGAGGATAGTCCTGAAGAATCCATTGGAGAAACTTTTAGGGACTCTTCCTCAGGTACATTCTCGAAGGGAGCGAATTATCACGTAAAAAGAATGAAAATTCAATTGGTAATGACCGTCCCTTCGTTTACAGATGCAAAGTGATGATTTTGGCGTCAATCATCTCCTGGATTCTCCTTTTCAGTACATAGCATGCCTTGGTAGGATGATGAATGTACTGATGAAAGAGACAATAATCTGGGTGATCAACTTTGCCAGCTTTCTCAGGATGTCTGATGTTGGGAAGCTGAAGCTTGTGTTCCTCCATCAACATATTGAAGATTTCAATGATGTCATCTTCATTAAAGAAGAAAGTCCCTTTTGGTCTTCGGGCTCCTGATGCCTGAGTTTTACGGTCTTCCGGGAAGATCGTCGTCGTTGCATCATCTTCGGGTCTTGAGAGAATTCTACCCCTACCTTTGGATGCCGCCCTGTTTTGTTGAGGTAGGCTATCCCCAGACATGTCGTGACATTTGTCTACAGAAGATGATTTAGCAGGACTTGTCTCTGGTTGTACAGGATTAGACTTTGAAGATTTGGGTTTCGCAAGAGATGCAGTATACCCCAACCCAAAACGAGCTTGTTGACGGTAAGAATTACCATACAAAGGTGTTCGTCTGCCCTTTCCATAGTTGAGGCCTTGTTTCAGCTTCAAATCATAACCCATGCTTTGTATAATTTTTAATGCTTGCGGGCTATATCTGTGGATTTGCATTCTGCCAGTTTTAGACTCACAAAATTCTTCCTGCATGATCGGGCTGCTCCGCATGCGACCGAAGACTATTGGATGCTGGTCGTCGCGAGTTGGAGGAATAATAAAGATAGAATCTTCATGTGGTCCACCTATCATGACGATATTAGATGTTGATGCATCTTCCCACAAGATCTCCCCGCGTTTGACCGTTAGGGGAACTGAAGCCTGTTTATGACCCTTGTCTTCGTATTTCTGGATAAGATAGTCATGCAGGTTAGGAGTCTTTACAGAAGAAGAAGAAGAAGATGGCTTGTTCCTTTTGTTCTCATCAGTGGGCGTGCGGATGTTGGGAACCCTAGTTTTCCCTGTGCCACCTGTATACAACAGGTTGGCCATCTGGGTAGCGGATAATCCCCGAGGAGGGTGACTTTCCGCAAATTGAGCCTTCTTTACGCTGAGGGGCTTCTTCTGGCGTAATTTGGAGCTCTGCTCTGGTTGGCGTAAAGCTGAGGATGTCCTCAGTTGGCCATCAGCCTCTCGCGTAATCCGGAGGGCGGGCAGATTGTTCCCTTGCTGGCGTAAAGGCCGAGAAGTTGAGTAGTCCGCCGCTTGCTTTCCCTTGCGTAGATTGCGGGGATCATCTGTTTTTTTGCGGAAGGCAGATGTATTTTTATGCGCAGAGCGCGTTTGGAACTTCTGATTTGGCGCTAAGGCCTTGTCAGAAATTTTGTCTGTTCCGCAAGGGACGGGAGACTGGTTTTTACGCACAGAGCGCGGTGTAGGCTTCTGGACTAGCGCTAAGGCATTGTCCAAAGTTTCGTCTTTTCTGCCAGGGACGAGAGACTGAATTTTACGCGCCGAGCGCGGAGTATACTTCTGGGTTAGCGCTGAAGCATTGCCAGAAGTTTTGTCTGCCCTGTCAGAGACAGGCAACTGAATTTTACGCGTAAGACGCGGAGGAAGCAATGCTACAACCTCGTTGGTTGGAGAAATCGGAGAGGTCGGAGAGTCGACAGGAATGGTAGAGGATGTCTTGGGCATCCAGACCTTACGCAGCTTCCTGTTGTCTTGGACTGAGAGAGAGTGAGAGCTACCCCCTATTCGAAGCATGTCTTCGTAGGCAGACTGGTCGAATCGAACGACCAGTGTCTTCTTCACGGATCCCACGGATACCGCTTCGTGTTGAGCAATTGCTTCCTCGTCAGAAGAGAAAGATGTCCCCAGCCGAGTCGCCATCTTGTTGTTTGATAAAATAAACAAAAGATAATATATGGAAACGAGGTCTTATACGAAAACCCGCCCTTTTCTGTGTTTACAAACAAGATTGTAAAATTTAATCTTATACGAGGATGTCGAGTACAATTTATTTAATCTGGGTAAATATTGCTATAGGAGTCTGATCTGCAGTCGATCACTTTGTCCCTTGGACCATATGATGATGAAGAAGTGCCGTAGAAGACAGAAAGCAGCTTCGAAGGTTGCTAAAGAGGGTGGATGCCCGATGCCAAAGTCGTCGATCCCTTCACTTTGCTTGAGCTCTGGATTCTTCTCTCTCTCTCGACCGTTTTCTTTCCTCCTTCTTTTCTTCCAATTGTCGACCTTGGATATTGTAGAAGCATAAAAAATACGCTGGATAGCTCTACGCAACATGGTGATGCAGGGCAGCGTAAGCAGGGGACCTCAAGGCCATCAAGAGTGCAACGGAGCTTTTCCGCTGAGCACGGCGTAAAATATGATGGGACCATCCGCGTAAATGCAGTATGTCCAGGCCGCTTCAGCGTAGACGGGGTGCTTTATCGCCTCCATGGCGTAAAACTCATCCGCTTTCATAGCAGCGTTAAAGCGTAAGAGGAACGCTTCATCTTCTCCGAAATGAACCTGTCAAGTCACGCAGTGAACCTGACATCTGACTCCTGACAAAAAGTGCTGCACGGCTATCCAGACGACGGTTGGAAAGATGGCAGACCACTCGGGACGTGCGCCACAGTATGATGGAGGATCTCTGCATTTAATGCAGAGGATTTGATTAAATATCACCGAACCGTCGTTTATTGACATCCCCTCAATGGAGACTGCTTTTACGCATACAAGGGGATACACTGCCTTATTTTACACAGGCAAACGTGAACTGTTTACGCTCCGCGGAAGACAAACAGACTGTCATGTCAAAAGCTGCTCTTCGTACAGGGCTCGAGGCACGTCTCTGCACCGAATGCTCAGAACGGTGCCAGGCCTTCGGAACACGCCTCGGTAATTAATGATGATGGCGGATCTCTGCATTTAATGCGAGAGATTTGATTATATCTCCAAGAGCCGTGATTTCGGCTAAAGACGTCCACATCACCTCAGCTTCTACGCCCATTCAGCTTCTATGCTCGTTCGGCTTCTATGCTCATTCGGCCTTCTGTGCTTATTCGGCTTCTATGCCATCAGGCTTCTACGCCTACTCGGCTTCTATGCCTACTTGGCTTCTATGCCATGGTGACAGATATTGGCTTCTATGCCAACCTCTTCTACACGAGGGATACCTACCTACGTGGCTTCTACGCCGTGATCTTCGTAGCGATTATACCCGTTTTGTCCCTTAGTTGGACCCGCGTCACAAGCTCATTCAAAGGGTCATCTATACGCAGGCTTTGGTTATTTTAACCGTTGTGTAAAAGGGTGCTGTACTTTCCACTACTCGGTTTCCACACCGATTGAGTGGTCACTGTCACCAAAACTCTATAAATAGAGACCTCTATCAACAGAGGAACAGGTCGAGACTTTAAAAATCGAACAAGGTCAAAACTTTGAAAGAAGATCGAACCATGGGTCGAGACATAGGAGATTGAGGAGAGATCAAAGAGCCTTTGAGAGAGAGAGAGAAGCATCCAGAGCTCAGGCAAAGAGTAGCGATCGATGACATTGGCATTGTGCATCCATCCTCTTTCGCCACCTACGAAGCTGCTTTCCGTCTTCCATGGCACTTCTTCACCATCGTGTAGTCCAAGGGCTAAAGTGATCGACTGCAGATCAGACATCTATAGCAATCATCTACCCAGATTAAATAAATTGTACTCCTACATCCTCGTATAGGATCAAATTATACAAGTTTGTTTATAAACCAAAGAAAGCGGGTTTCGTGCAAACCTCGTATTATATATATTTCGTTCTTTCGTTTAATACCACAAACAAGATGGTGACTCTGCTGGGGACATCTTTCTCTTCTGATGAGGAAGCGATTGCTCAACACGATGCGGTATCCGTAGGATCCGTGAAGAAGACACTGGTCGTCCAGTTCGACCAGTCTGCCTATGAAGACATGCTTCGGACGGGGGGTAGCTCTCACTCTCTCTCTGTATAAAACAACAGGAAGCTGCGCAAGGTCTGGATGTCCAAGACATCCTCTACCATCCCTGTGGACTCTCCGATCTCTCTGATCTCTCCGATCTCTCTAACCAATGAGGTTGTAGCATTGCTCCCTCCGTGCCCTGCACGTAAAATTCAGTCTCCCGCTACGCGCGATACAGACAAAACTTCGGGCAAAGCCTCAGCGCTAACCCAGAAGTATCCACTGTGCTCCATGCGTAGAAACCAGTCTCCTGCTACGCGCGGTACAGACAAAACTTCGGGCAAAGCCTCAGCGCTAACCTAGAAGTATCCACTGTGCTCCACACGTAGAAACCAGTCTCCCACTACGCACGGTACAGACAAAACTTCGGGCAAAGCCTTATCGCTAACCCAGAGGTATCCACTGTGCTCTACGCGTAAAAACTGTCATGACCCGATTCTGTAGAATCGTTTGAGGCGTCACCCAAATTGTGACCGCCGTACGGGCCTGGAGTTACGCCCGTACAAGGCTTTAATGATTTGTATAGCAAGCACATATTCAGAGTACGTAGATAAATTGAAACACAGATTTGAAACATGGAAAAGATCTCTTTATTGATAATGAACATCTATTACAAACTCCTGAACGAGTCAGCTAATATGCCGAACGGCTTACAAAAGAGACGACTCAAAATGAGATAGCAGTCCTGTACATTATATCCCTTTATAAACTCAAAATGATAAAGACCTCCAGGCTGGAGGATAGCTTTGCCACGGAGCTGCATTTGTGTATGAAGAGTTGCAGCTTCGGACTTCAAAAGGCTTCAAGGGCGCGGTGAAAATGCGCCAACAGCTGGACTGGATCGGGAAGACGACTTTGGCTCCTCGCTCGGTTTGCCTTAGTGCAGAGAACCTGTTTCAACGAGGGTCAGCATGTCGAAACATACTAGTGAAGGTGAGCTAGCCTGACTATACCAATCAACACGTTGTTTTAATGAAGTATGCATATTTGTGGGTTTCTATCTTGCCTTAGTTTATTTACAAGTAAGCAACATATAAAATTTACTGAAATGAACGTGCCACCATTCGGTGGATTTTACCTGCCCGTCTGAATTACCTGCATAATACTTACCATGCCTTCCCTTCCACGAAGACACAAGTTAGTTTATAACAGGTTTAAATATACAAGAGATCACTGACGTGATGCCACAATGGACACTAGTCACTGGCGGGAATGGTATACAGCGAATGAACAAGGAGCACTACATGCCACCCCGTCCAGCACAATGGACTATACAATAGAGTTCCGTCCGGACCGGATCGGTGCCAGTGCCCCAGCGACCGTCCGTAGGAACTAATAACCTTGTGCACAAGTTGTCCGTGATCGAACAATTTGTTTACTTAGTTAACAGTTCATGCTTTTGAGGCAACAAGAGTATAAGACAAGCAATAATTTATGATTTATTCCCAAGCGAACAAGCATGCCATTAAGTATCCGTTCGTGCAGTTATTGACAAGCATATATACCAAGTCTATTCTCTTTTATCTTGGTTTCTTTTATTATTACTTGGTATCGTTTGATTGGGGAAAAGAAGAATGCAGATTTATTAGATGTGAAGCTTGGAAGCAGGGCTAGCTAATCGGGTTGGTAGCCACTCACTTAGATAGTTGGAAGGAGAAGGAAAGAGGCACTTCACGACTCCGCTCGCAAGCCGCCTACTGCTCGTTCACCTGCACACGAACAGCTCGATTAATACTTCTTCCTCTTTTTCCAATCTCGGAATAGAAGTGCAAGTCAATGAACGAAAACAATGAAAACCATCGAAACCGTTTAAGGAAAACAAGCAAATCCCAAAACCAACTCAAAGCACGAAAGCAACAAGCGACATCGAAAACCAAGGCAATAAAAGATAGCAGCGGAGAGGTCCCTCCTGACTCTGCCGCTAAGCCGATCCTTGGGGAACATTCCACTGAATATGGGAATCAATTCCGAAGAAACAAATCCATAACGAGGACGAGTTCTTAATTCAATCTATCCCGATCGAACGATACCGTCTTGTGTTTCTTAGCCGCGCTCTCCATACCGGGAGAACGGGGCGCTACATCCTACCCAACTAATTGGAAGTTTTGTCCCGAAACTTAAGAATAGGACCTACCGTTAGGGATTATTGCGTTCTGGACGGCGATCATGACTCAAGGAACAATCACGAACATAATGGTCTGATCCGCCACAGGCTAGGCATAAACCAAGTTTCAGGCGACAATTATCCTTCGTATGCCCCGGCTTGTTACAGAAGTAACACAGTTGCCCTGGTTTCCCTCTTTGTGGACCACCGTTGTTTCGCGCTTTGCAGCAGTATTTCCTCTGTCGTTGCTTTGGCATTTGTGACTGGATGTATGCACAGCGCCGGCAGAAACGTGAGGATAGTGTGGTTCAAGCGATAGGGCATGATTCATGACTTCATGCATTGTACGATACTGATGAACATCTACGTGCGAATGGATGACAGGGCGTAGTCCACCTTCAAACCTTCTAGCTCGACTTGCTACATCAGGTAAATAGGCCCTAGCAAATTTGAAGAGTCGGTTGAATTTGGCGGAGTACTCTTTAACTGTCATGCTGCCTTGCCGCAGCTGCACGAACTCATTTTTCATTTGACGTTGTACTGGAGGGGGTACAAACTCCTTTTCGAACACGGCATGAAAAGTCGTCCATGAGATCGCCTCCTCTCCGTGATCAAATTGGAGAGATCGTCGATGCACATCCCACCAATCGTGCGCGTTGAGGCAGAGCTGTAGTTGCGCGCAGGCGACGCGCTTCTCTTCGGGGACCTCTAGCAGAGGGAAGTGATCTTCAAGTTCGGCCAACCAATCTAGAGCTACGACTGGGTCCTCAGTCCCGTTGAATGGGGTGTTGCAGACTTTCTTGAAGTGGCCAAAGTCGAAGGCAGTCACGTCCCTCGTCCTTGGAATTTGTGGCGTCTCTACTTCAAGCACGGGCTGTTCCACCGGAGTCGCTGGCGTTGCCGCGGACTGGTTGGATGCCAAAGTCTGAACGATCTGCTGCAGGGTATCTACCTGCTTTTGTTGGACTGAGAATCGTGCTTCTATATTGTCTTAAAACTTGAGCTGACTCTCTTCCGCTCGCTTCTCGGCCCGTTCATAGCGAGCCTCGTCCCTTTGTTGGTTTTCCTCCAACATCCGCAATATTTGCTGGATGGGATCGATGCTTGGCGCAGCTCGCTGGCTCCTTGAACTTCCCGAAGTGTCTGAACTACTTTCTTGGCCTTGTGTTTCATCCGGTATTTGAGCTGCAGATTGTGATGGAGCCATTCCTTCAAAAGAAGGTAAATTATATTAGGATCATAATGTATTATGGACTTTTTGCATGAACGTATCTCATTTTGGCCTAGCGAGTTCAAGAGTTCGCACAGGAATTTGATCGTTAAAGAAACTTTTCCAGCACGAAGTCTAAGGAACTTTGAATCTGTGCTCTGATACCACTATATCACGACCCAATTTTGTAGAATCGTTTGAGGCATCCCCTGAATCGTGACCGCCGTGCGGGCCTGGAGTTGCGCCCGCACAAGGCTTTAATGATTTGCATAGCAAGCACATATTCAGAGTACGCAGATAAATTAAAACACATATTTGAAACATGGAAAAGATCTCTTTATTGATAATGAACATCTATTACAAACTCCTGAACGAGTCAGCTAATATGCCGAATGGCTTACAAAAGAGATGACTCAAAATGAGATAGCAGTCCTGTATATTACATCCCTTTATAAACTCAAAATGATAAAGACCTCCAGGCTGGAGGATAGCTTTGCCACGGAGCTGCATTTGTGTATAAAGAGTTGCAACTTCGGACTTCAAAAGGCTTCAAGGGCGTGGTGAAGATGCGCCAACAGCTGGACTGGATCGGGAAGACGACTTCGGCTCCTCGCTCGGTTCGCCTTAGTACGGAGAACCTGTTTCAACGAGGGTCAGCATGTCGAAACATACTGGTGAAGGCGAGCTTGCCTGACTATACCAATCAACACGTTGTTTTAATAAAGCATGCATATTTGTGGGTTTCTATCTTGCCTTAGTTCATTTACAAGTAAGCAGCATATAGAATTTACTAAAATGAACGTGCCATCGTTCGGTGGATTTTACCTGCCCGTCTGAATTACCTGTACAATACTTACCATGCCTTCCCTGCTACGAAGACACAAGTTAGTTTGCAACAGGTTTAAATATACAAGAGATCACTGGCGTGATGCCACAATGGACACTAGTCACTGGCGGGAATGGTATGCAGCGAATGAACAAGGAGCGCTACATGCCACCCCGTCCAGCACAATGGACTATACAATAGAGTTCCGTCCGGACCGGATCGGTGCCAGTGCCCCAGCGACCGTCCGCAGGAACTAATGACCTTGTGCACAAGTTGTCCGTAATCGAACAATTCGTTTACTTAGTTAACAGTTCATGCTTTTGAGGCAACAAGAGTACAAGACAAGCAATTGTACAAGATAAGCAATAATTTACGATTTATTCCCAAGCGAACAAGCATGCCATTAAGTATCCGTTCGTGCAGTTATTGACAAGCATATATACCAAGTCTATTCTCTTTTATCTTGGTTTCTTTTATTATTACTTGGTATCGTTTGATCGGGGCAAAGAAGAATGCAGATTTATTAGATGTGAAGCTTGAAAGTAGGGCTAGCTAATCGGGTTGGTAGCCACTCACTTAGATAGTTGGAAGGAGAAGGAAAGAGGCACTTCACGACTCCGCTCGCAAGCCGCCTACTGCTCGTTCACCTGCACACGAACAGCTCGATTAATACTTCTTCCTCTCTTTCCAATCTCGGAATAGAAGTGCAAGTCAATGAATGAAAATAATGAAAACCATCAAAACCGTTCAAGGAAAATAAGCAAATCCCAAAACCAACTCAAAGCACAAAAGCAACAAGCGACATCGAAAACCGAGGCAATAAAAGATAGCAGCGGAGAGGTCCCTCCTGACTTTGCCGCTAAGCCGATCCTTGGGGCGCAGTCCACTAAATAGAGGCAATAAAATTCCGAAGAAATAAATCCATAACGAAGACGATTTCTTAATTCAATATATCCCAATCGAACGATACCGTCTTGTGTTTCTTAGCCGCGCTCTCCACACCGGGAGAATGGGACACTACAGAAACCAGTCTCCCGTCCGTGGCGGAATAAACAAAACTTCTGATGATGCCTCAGCGCCAAATCAGAAGTACAAAGTACGCTCCGCGTGTAAGACAATATCTGACCTCTACGGGGAACCAGATGACCCCTGTGATCTCCCGCAAGGGAAAGCAAGCGGCAAGCTACTTAACTTCTCGACATGTACGCCAGAAAGAGAACAATCTACCCGCCCTCCAAATTACGTGAGAAGCTGATGGCCGCCTGAGGACATCCTCAGCCTTACGCCAACCAGAGCGAAGCTCGAAATTACGCCAGGCGAAGTCCCTAAGCATACAGAAGGCTCTATTGACGGAAAGACGCACTCCTCAGAGATTATCCGCCACCCAGATGGCCAATCTGTTGTATACGAGTGGCACAAGGAAGACTATGGTCCCCATCATCCGCACGCCTACCAATGGGAACAGGAGGAATAAGCCATCATCTTCTTCTTCTGCAACTTCTCCTGACCTGCGCAAGTATCTAATCCAGAGACGCAAGGAGAGGGAATCTTCCAGCATGGCTATTACGCCTCCTAGCGAGCACTGTTGTGATGGTCACAGGATTATAATTAATTGCTGCTGTTCTAAAGCAAAACGGCCAATTTTTGACCCACTGAGCTACTCTCCATCTTTCCTAGAAGAAGAGCCCACGCATGCATCTGTGAACATGGCTTCACATATACTTGGAGGAAACTCAGGCTCAAGACGTCCGTCCTCTAGAACTCCGAGCTGAAGGAGATTCAACATGCTCCTCAGAGACACTAAAGATGGGGTGTTCCAGAACACTCGTTCGAGGTCACAACAACTGACTTCATACTCCTCTGATTCCGACGCTGGGGGTCGCCATTCTCCCAAATCAAATACTGAGAGTATAGAGTCGACTTCTGTAGTGACCTATTCATATCCTTCGAGGATGCCCAGGGAAATGGGAGTATACGCCATTGGAGATGAACATGAGGAAGCTTCGTCGCCAGGAAGCGAGGAACAGTGCATCACTACACTGGAGACGTCTCTGAAACAAATGCAATCCATGATGAAGAACATGCACCAGATGATGCTAACTCAACCGGCGGCTGCTATGGCTCAAACATCAGTCCCGCCAGCACAGATACGTGTGGGGGTGGACTTGCCACCATCCAACACGGTCCAAGAACCTGCTCTAGATCAAGAGTCAGCTGGTCCTCCACTTTCTCACTCGGAGAATGCATTACCTACTGCGGGAGTCACGATACAATCGACTCTGCACCAATCCGTGGTCTCGCTACTGGCTGAAAATCCGATGCAAGCAGTACGGGAGTTGAAAGCCCAATTCGATGCCTTAAAGCAGAAAGATCAGCTCAAGAAATTGGGAATCAACCAGCCTTACCCGGCTATCTGGGAAGAGGTCCCTTTCCCTCCAAGATACAAACCTCAGACTATGGCTCTGTTCGAGGGGAAAATATCGCCAAGTCAGTACATGAACTATTTCAGTATGTTGACGGTGTTGCTACAAGGGAATGACGCCCTCCTCACTCGGGTGTTCAAGGGCTGTCTCTCAGGAGTGGCTTACCAGTGGTACCGCAGCCTGGCAGGCAACTGCATTACTTCCTTCGAAGACTTCAAGACTTTATTCTTCACACGATTCTACGAGGGAGGAATGGACATGTCTATGTCCTCTCTCATCGAAGTCAAGCAGAGGGAAAAAAGAGGACGTTCGTACCTTCATCGAACGTTTTCGTCAAGCCACGCTACAGATGCCTCCAGGAGTTCCAGACTCTGCGTTGGTGGACATTTGCAGGAAGAACCTCCTTTCCGTGGTCTCGGTATTCACAGGACCATATCAGTTCCACGACTGGCCCTCGTTCATCATCTCAGCAGTGGCCGCCGATGACAACAGTCGCAAGGCGCACGACAATGGCATTATGATCTCTACCTCCGACAGAGGCAAAAGGTCATCCCCCAACGGCGACCATCCTCGCAGTTCCAAAGGAAAAGAAGCTCTGGCAATCAATACGTCCAGACAAAAGACTACGGCAACCACGTAGACGAAACCTGGGACTTCCAGGTCCGTCGAAGTATACTCTTTCGACGACGACGATATTCCGAGTATATTCGAGTGTCTCGTCAACAGTGGCAAGATCACCCTTCCGGAGGAGAAGCGGCCCAGTGAAGCTGGCAGTGCCAACAACCCCAAGTACTGCATCTTCCACAGATACGTACACCACCCGACCAAGGCGTGTTACATATTGAAAAGGAAGATCCAGGGGCTGATCGATGCTAAGGCCATCACTCTGCATAACACCGAGAAGACGGTCATGGCCAATATGATCTTCCTGCAATTTGGCAATCTGCCTCCCCAAGAAGTCCCGGACGGTGTGACACCTATTTCCCGGACAAACGATGAACATCGTCAATCTTCCTCCGGCTAGGGGTCAAAATCATGACCTGGTACTCTTAACTACCCGACGGGGCAAGATCATGTGGGTTCATCCGGATTTAGTATCGGAACTCGAGAAAGAGACTAATGCTGCTAAGGCTAAGTCTAAGAAGAAATCCAAATGCAAACCATGCCATATGGTTGCAACTTCTTCGCCATCAGACGAAGACGAGGCTTTGGCTGCAACCTGTTCAGGGAAAGCTTACCTCAAGGACTACGGAGCAAGTTCGGAAGATGCACCGGCAGATGCTTCAGCTACAGAGCCCGCCATACCACAGGCCGATCCTGCAAGACCGACTTCAGCGGACAAGGGGAAGCAGAAAGAAGTACGCTTTGATAAACCTGTGAAAAACATTCAAAACAAAGGTTTAGAGAAGCCATACAACTTCGACATCCTGGCCCAACTGGCCAATACACCAGCCAGGTTGTCCATCTTTGAGCTACTCAGGCTCTCCCAAGACAGTCGTCTAGCCCTGAGTGAAGCACTGATACGGGCGGAAGCATACTTGACCCAGCTCAAGTCCCCTGATGAGGAACCAGTGGCGTGTCCTCAATGCCACAGTGTGATGGAGGTGGTCCCGAACATCACTTTCACACAAGATGACATGTTGTTAAAACATAACAGGCATGACAGACCCCTCTATTACACCGGATACGTTGGTTCCATGGAGGTCGACCGGATCCACATAGATTCGGGATCATCAATTAGCATCATTTCTCATAGTCTGCTCAGACTGCTGAGGATTCCTACCAGCGAATTGGGTTACACCACCACTACAATCATGGGTTCAATGCCGGAAGAAGTAAGCCGCTGGGGAAAATTTGCCTGAGGATCCAGATTGGCAACCTCAGGTCAGTGGCTACATGCTATGTCATCGATTCTGAGGTATCCTACAATATTTTGTTGGGTAGACCGTGGATCCACGACCACAACATCGTTCCTTCAACTCTACATCAATGCCTTAAATATGTAGACCCCCAAGGAACAGTACAAACGGAGATTGCTGACCTAAACCCATTCAAAGGAATAGAATCCTACTATTCCGATACCGTGTTGTACTCTCAAGACTACGCGGAGGAGGTGTCAGCCCAAGCAGAGAAGGAATCCCACCGGGAGCCTGAAGGACCCTCTGCCGAACGACCACTGTCAATCAGAGTGAAAGGGCGAACTACTCGTCCAAAAGCCATGGAGCCTATGGCTATCCACCTGAACAAAACCAGGTCAGAAAAAGAGGGTGATCCTCTAGTGATCACTTTGAACCAGAAGCCTCCACCCTTGGTCATCAACCTTCGGCGCAACAAGCAGTCGGCTGATATAAATACAACCAGGAACGGAGTTCCAGATGATAATAAACATCCTCTTTTCTAGTATATCGACGCTCAAATTCCAAATCAGGAATCCTCTCCCCATGACGATATAGAACCTATAGCACAAAAATTCTTGGAAGCTATAGATTCCTATCATCCGTACATATGGGAAGTAGCGTCATCATCCAATGTCTTCGCGACATATGGACCACATGAGGACTCTATCTTCATTGTTCCACCCGCCCGCAACAATCAGCATTCAATAGTCTTCGGCCGCACGTGCGACGAATCGACTATACAAGAAGATTCCTTCGATGATGATGCTGGTGAAATACAAGTTCACAGGTACAGCCCGCAAGCCTTAAAGATCATGCAAACAATGGATTACAAAGCTGAAGCCAGGTCTCAACTATGGGAAAGGCAGACGAATACCGCCGCACGGTAATCCCCACTATCAACAAACTCGCTTCGGTTTAGGGTATGCCACCTCCCTTACGACTTCCAAGTCAGCTGAGGACACCTTTTTCCCTTTTCAAGACGGCTCGTTGCCCTCCAACTCATCTCGTGCTCTCGAGCAAACATTACCAGTAAATATGGTAGTGACGGATCCCTTCGAATCAGACGAACAAGAATCCGAACTATTCGAGAATGACGCTTGGGATCAGCAAATGGATACACAGTGGGAATTTTGCTTTGAGCAGAGAGAACCTTCCACCAAAGATGAAGTTATCCAGATTAATATTGGGGATAAACTTTTACCAAAGCCGATATTTATCAGTAACAATCTTTCCCCAGCTGAAAGGGAAGAAGTCATTCAACTGATAAGAGAATACATCGACGTCTTTGCGTGGAATTATGAGGATATGCCAGGACTTGATCCAAAGGTGGCTACTCATAAACTCAACATATTGCCCGATTCAAAGCCTGTAAAGCAGCACCAACGCCGGTTTCGCCCGGATATGATGGACGCCATTGAAGCTGAAGTCAAGAAGTTGATGGCCTGCGGTTTCATCCGGAAGGAACAACATCCCGACTGGGTCGCTAATGTTGTCCCGGTCATGAAGAAGAATGGGAAAGTGCGAGTCTGCATCGATTACCGAGATCTGAACGCAGCCTGCCCCAAGGACGAGTTTCCTCTCCCCATCACAGACGTCATGATCGACAATACCTGCAGTTTCAAACGTATGTTTTTCATGGACGGATTCTCAGGATACAATCAAATCAAGATGCATCCTGAAGACGAGAAGCATACTACCTTTCAGACACCACTAGGGGTATATTGCTATACGGTCATGCCCATCGGGTTGAAGAACGCCGGAGCTACTTACCAACGGGCTATGAGTAACATATTCCACAAGCATTTATGCAAGACATTGGAATGTTATGTAGACGATATAGCTGTCAAAAGCTGCCTCAGGGTCAATCACATCCAAGACTTAAAGATGATATTTGAGCTGATGTGCCAACATCAACTCAAAATAAATCCTACAAAGTCCTTTCTGGGTGTATCTAGTGGCAAATTTCTGGGATTCGTCATTACTGCCAAAGGCATTCAAGTGGACCCTGATAAAGTCAAGGCCATCTTGGAAATGCAACCACCCCGTAATCTGAGGGAACTCAGGGGATTTCAAGGTCGTCTGGCCTATATCCGGAGATTCATATCCAACCTCTCTGGAAGATGCCAGCCTTTTTCTCGCCTCATAAAGAAAGGTGTATCCTTCGTATGGGACGAAGCCTGTCAGCAAGCGTTCGGGGATATCAAGCGCTACCTCACTAGTCCGCCAGTTCTGGTGCCTCCCGTCGTAGGAAGACCATTCTTCCTGTACGTTCGAGCGATGGACCATTCTATGGGAGCTCTTCTCGTGCAGAAGAACGATGCGGGACATGAACAGGCTATTTACTATCTAAGTAGAATGATGATCGGAGCTGAGCACCGGTACAACCCGGTAGAAAAAGAATGTTTGGCTCTGATGTTCGCTATCCAGAAGATGCGGCACTATGTCACCGGCCAGACTATTCACATCATCTCCAAGATCAATCCTCTTCGGGTACTGATGAATAAGCCAAGTGTTCTTAACTCTCAACTCGCAACTTGGGCGATATTATTGACACCATATGACATGGTGTACGTCCCTCAGAAGTTCATCAAAGGCCAAGCATTGGCTGACTTCCTAGCTTCTCATCCGATCCTGGAGTCCTCCAAATTATACGAGGACATTCCCGACGAAGTTGTAGAATGCAGTTCCGTAATGGAAAGTGACGCATGGCAACTGTTCTTCGACGGTGCCTCCAGGACTGGTCCCAAAGGAAACGTGGTTTCAGGGGTAGGAATTGTCCTGGTTACTCCCGATAAACTCGTCATCTATCAAGCATACTCTCTTAACGAGCCCTGTTCCAACAATGTGGCGGAGTACATTGCTCTACTAATCGGGCTCCAAGTCGCTAAAGAGCTGGGGGTCGAATCTCTGGAAGCTTTTGGTGATTCTCTGCTTATCGTCAATCAAGTCAGGAGAATATATGAAGTCCGAAATCCAGACCTCATCCCCTATCACCAAGCAACGGTCGAGATAGCCGTGACATTTAAGGGATTCTTCCTAGAGCATGTACCTCGATCTCAGAATTTGGAAGCCGATGCCCTAGCCAGTCTAGTTACAGATTTAGCTACTCCTATAAGAAGGCAGAATTCGATAATCCTTCTTAACAGAGACCTATTTTGCGTGAAGAACAACGCTCACATCGAACGCAGTTATGCTATAAACACCGATCCTCCTACGAGAGATTGGAGAAGTCCCTTTATAAATTTTATGGTATACGGAATCTTGCCGGAGGACCCTAAAGAAGCAGCATCCGTCAAAAGGTGATCATTACGCTTCTACTTCGATGCATCTTCACAATGCCTATATCGCCGGACCTACGACGGACTGCTATTGAGATGTCTCTCTAATGACGAAGCACAATAGATCGTCCGTGAAGCTCACGACGGTATATGCGGGGCGCATCAACCCGGTCCTAAGCTACAGGTTCGTATCAGGAGAATGGGCTCTTACTGGTCCACTATGATCGCAGACGCAATCAAGTATGCCAAACGATGCAGGGCCTGTCAGGTCCATGCAGACTTCATACATCAGCCATCTGAACATCTACATCCTACGGTTGTATCCTGGTCTTTCGAAGCATGGGGTATGGACATCATTGGTCCTATTCACCCGTCTTCTTCCAGAGGTCACCAGTTCATACTGGCCATCACGGATTACTTCTCCAAATGGGCAGAGGCGATCCCTCTCGCTGAGGTAAAAATATCCAATGTGATCAGCTTCATCAAGCATCACGTTATTTATCGCTTTGGGATTCCCCGAAGGATAATCCGTGACAATGGGCCTCAGTTCATCAGCCAAGCGTTTCATCAATTTTACGATAAAAATAGGATACAAAATGTCGCCTCTATGGCGTATTATCCAACTGCTAATGGTTTGGCGGAAGCCTTCAACAAAACCATTATCAAACTCTTCAAGAAGTTCGTCTCTTCGAACAAAAGAGACTGGAACGAGAAGCTGGAAGAATATCTCTGGGTGTACCGCACAACGGTCCGAGCATCGACAGGTTGCACCCAATTCTCACTGGTCTACGGGAGCGAAGCAGTTCTTCCCATCGAAATCCAAATCCTGTCACTCAGGATAGCAGTCGCCAATGAGTTAACTCGGGAAAAGAATAACCTTTTAAGGCTTCAAGAGCTAGAAGGATTAGACGAGAAACGCCTTCAAGCTCAACAGAGCATCGCGTTTTATCAAGCACGTATTTCCAGAGCTTTTAATCAAAAAGTAAAGGAAAGAGTGTTCAAAGTTGGCGAGCTAGTCTTAGCTGTAAGAAGGCCAATGATTCTCACTCACAGGAGCAAGGGCAAATTTTAGCCCAAATGGGAAGGCCCCTACGTGATCGAGACAATGTTCTCAAACGGCGCTTACAGGTTAGCCCAGCCTAATGGAGACCTACTAATGGCTCCTATCAATGGCAAATTCCTGAAAAGGTACTATGCTTAACCTCCTCTGCTCAAGTGGAATAAGGCAAAAATCTCATTCTGACAAAACTACTTCCAAAACGAAACTAGTTGGGCCGTATTCTATCATGTCCATATGACCTCTGAATAGATACGCCCTGCTAAAAAAGGGTTTACCGAGAGACTATCACGTCCATACTACCTCTGATATTACTCTCACCCAAACCCGTCATTTACATTCCGAAATAACGGGTCCACAAAGTCAGATGAAAAGCCTCTTTATTATTCCCCAAAAAAGAGCGGAAGTACATTAAAAAGCAAAAGCAAAAGTACATCATGAAGGAGGAGCGGTCAAATCGCGAATCTGCTGTGCCAGTCTGGCCATTTTCGTATTCCTGGAGTCCAAAACGGTAGCTCGAGCTCGCTTCCATCTCGTCTCCTCATCATTCAAGCCGGATAAATCAGACAAAGAATGTGTAAGAGCGGCGTGCATGGCACTCGCATGTGCCAAGTTCTGTTGAGCTTCTTCCATCTGGCTCTGTAACACATGCACACCGGCGGCTGAAGCACGAGACCACTCCTTCGCTAAAGCGAGCTCAGCCTCCAACTTACGGACCCTCGCTTCATTTTTCTCATGTTCAGCTTTACTCTTGGCTAACTGGGGAACAACACACTCTAAGAGGGTGTGCTCGTCGCTCATCTCCTGCTGCCGCATCTCGAGGGACCTGCTCAGAGCTTCCAACTCTCCCGGCCTTACAGTCAGCAAGTCGTATTCATCCTGGACCAAATCATCAAAACTATCTTGGGATAGCTGCGAGTATTCGTTAACGGGTTGCTCCAAACCATTAACTACCTCCGCCAGGGCGTCAGCTAAACCAGTATCGCCAAGGTCCCTGATCGCCTCTATCGAAAACCGAGAGGACTTCTTCAGACGCTCAAAATTCAGATTCTTCTCCAATACCATTGATATCAGCATTGTCAAAGTGTTGTAGAAGATACCAGTATATTGCTTGGTCAGCGCAGCTAGGCCCGAATGTACGCTAGGAGTGGCTACAATGTTGTCGAACCTCGCTCCAGAGGCAACCGCAATCAACGTGGCCACAGTCCTCTTCTCAATAGGGGGTACGACAAAAGAGGAAGCGCCAACCCGCATACTCGAAGGAGGCATTATCGCAACGACAGGGTCGTCCTCTTGAGGTATCGAAGCCTCGTCGGCAGGCGAGCCGGCACCCGAAGATGCTTCCCCTTCAAAACCAGGCACCTCCGTATCAACGCCAGGGCCTGACACCGAGCCGAAGGATGCATATACATTGACCTCCCCGAAGAGGTCGTCCCCTGAGAAGAAGACAAGAGGAAGTTAATGTCAAACACGATATTAATTTTTCTAAAGAAGAGGCACGAAAAGACGACAGTGATGCTAGGCAAGCTGTCATACCTGGAGACAAGGGCCTGCTAACTGACACTGGCAAATACTCTTCCAGGTCTTCGCCGAGATCCACTTGAGGCCCATCAACTGGAATCTCGCTAGAAGCGCTGACGGGCACGACAGGGGCCTCTCCCAATGCTGATCCGGACAAAGGCATATGGAATCTTATAACCAGCCTCGAAGGCGACTTCGTTCTACTACCTGAAGCAGTAGCAGTGGTAGCAGCCTCCAGCTGAGATTCTCCAACGCCACCGGCCAAAACTGTAGAAGGTTCCTCTCTAAAAGGCAAGGAACCCCCAATCAAAGAATCATCCCCGACATAGGGAGAAGCAGGCTCACTTCCAGGAGCCTTAATGTCAGGAATCTGGAGAGGACGAGTAACCATCCTCTTCGTCCTCTTACGAGGGGAAGCCTCCTTCAGAGCGAGAGCCCTTTGTTTCTCGGAGACTACCAACGCCCCTGCAGGCGGAGGTATTTCACCCCTCGGTACCGATACGAGAGGCTCATCCGGAGTAGCGGACTCGTCACCCTCGTCAGAAGAAATCGAGGGGACTTCAACCCTTCCCCCAGGCTTGGAAGAGGGCACCCTAAAGCTTCCACCCATATCAAAATCATGATGGGAGGTATTCATTGCCACATAGAACTGGGCATACGAATGCAGGATGTGCAGCTCCGTGGAGGGTGTGACGAAGGACACAGTAAAAATTGCCCCGGTGCAGCCCATGATAAAATATTGCCATCCCCTCGCTCCATCGATGAGTCCACCTCTGGACCTGAAGCTGGTGATGGCATTGCCCACATGCAACTGATCATATCCAAACTGCCTGGCAAATCGACTAGGCAGGTAGGGTTCGAAGAAGCAGTGATCTTCTCTTCTGTACAGCAGGTGGGAAGGTCTAATGCAGACCAACCAATTGAAGGCTTCAGGAGAAAGAGTGGTCCTATCTCTACCTGAGTCCTCAAGCCTAATCCCCGATTGGTTACGATGAACAGAGGGGACACTGCATAGGAGCTTCCAGTTGTGACCGCAATGCAGCACCCGCCGACAGTCTAAAACTGTGAGCACATTCCAAGAGGATTTCTTGTAATTCAGCAAGAAACTCCCCCCAAGCTACTGCAGGAACCGGGAGACATCACCCGGGGGTTATAGAAAATTAACCATCCCATCAAATACAGGTATGGTAATTCCACCCGGGGAAAGCTTTTACGCCGAGCTTCATCAGCAAGCAGCGCCTCAGTCATCGCCCCCAGGCCAGCTTGTATGCGGCACACCATGGCAGGGAGCAAGCCCAGTCTTGCCCCAAACACCAGACGCATTGCAGGCCACAAGATATTGTGATGAATACGATCCGCAGACGCGATGCCGGGTACCACCAGTCGGCGCAGCCATATAGAGAGGAAGTTAGCCAGTTGAGCTTCCTTTTATAGAGCCCTGCGACAATGCCTCAGATAACTGTAGGCCTTAGTACCTGCAGGGTATTTTCCTATCCCTTTGACGAGGATCTAATCCGGAGACCTAGCATCCTCCAGGAGATCGTCGACTTCCTGAGCAGTCATCACGCTCAGAGGATTCACAGGCTCATCCTTGACTTCTAAGACTTTCTCCGGCTGAGCAGCCCTAGCCCGGTAAAAAAAGAGGTAGGACGTCCATTTACTGGTGTGAGCCAAATCTGAAGGCTCAGCATAGAAGGCGGTGCAAGCAAGGTAGTGGCACATCAGCTCCTGATACACTTCCACTACCCGAGGGTCTGAATCCCCTAACTCCTGGTTCGTGGGAACATACTCTTCGTACGGAGTATCCCCCATCGGCAGTCTAGAGATCCCTGCCATCTCATGAAGGGCCAATCCCAACTCCCCCAGCGGAGTGGCGAAAGTCCCGGTGAGCGGAATGTATCGCTCCATCAGTGCCAAAAACAGGTTAGGGTTAGGAGGTAACCCAACGCTGGTGGCACTCACAGCTGCCAACAGACCAATGTTCTCCAACTCAATCCGAAAATGCTCCAGGGCCCAATCAACTAAGTGAGCCCATCGAAGATTTATTGGGGTCATCCACCCATTGCATCGAGGATTCGCCTTGGGATATACTCCTCCGTGCCCCATAAAATCATTGCAGAAGGTCGGCAATTGCACCGGCTGGAGCACCAAGCTGTCTTCACTCGGGACACTACCCGGGTACAATCCCCTGAACAACGTTACAGGACCGGAAGGGCGGCGGACAAATAGGCCAGATCCTTTCTGATAGAAGATCTTCCCCGGCCTACCGTGAAGATCGGGAGTCAGCGTCCACGACATCTTCCTGGGATGTGTAGCATGGAAGAATGCCGAGATGGGATAATCTCTCGGCATCTTGGGCAGACTCAAGACCAAATTCCCGACAGAGAAAATCCAGAGTTCTTTCTTTGGCTTTGTCTGGGACTGCTTATCAATCATGTCCCCGAAAAGAAAGGCCAGCTTTATATACTGGTCCCCGTCTACATACGTCAAAGGCTCTCCATTAATCATGTTCAGCAGCGTTCGCTCGCCCTGAGCCGATATCAAGATTTCCCTTCCTTTGGGGTATTGGGGTCCGGAGATAGGAAATACCACAAGGGACAGATCCTCCAGATAGTTGGAGTGCAGCAGCCCGGCGGCAGAACCCATCACCTCGGCTAGCGGAGACTCGCCCAAGTTAACTGCAAGGGTGCGAGAAAAATACGGTTGTTTTATACTAGACGTCACAAATATCACAGCACATGCCCAGAGGCAACGGTCTGAGCTCTATGCCAAGACTGTACAAACTTGATCGTTTACGCCGGAATTGTCATCCACAAGCGTAAAAGTTCAAAATTATACAGTATACAACAAGTTTTCGGCGGTCAAAGCTTTTTACGCTCAACTGCAAAAATCTAGAGTTTTTACGCTGACACATTAGAAATATGAGCATAAAAGATAAAACGTCTCCGTGCATCATCTTCCTCAAAGAGGCTATCAGCACAAAAAACGACCTAACGCGGTCACGTTCAACGTGTGCGAAGGATTTTTCAGTCGTTCTCATTCGTCCTAAAAGCTCTACCTATCAGACCGGGTGCACTGCTCATCGGCGGGATGCTCAGCTCAGAATGGGGTTCGCCCTGTCCAACCGGAGGCACTCCTGCTTGGGCAGAAGAACGAGAAGAGGAATCAATCTTCTTTCCCTTAGAGGAGGAAGATTGCTTAGAGGCCATTACTGGAAACTTTGAAGACTCAGAGAAGACTCGGAGAAGAGCTCGAACAGTCGGAGGCTTTCTTTCGCAGAAGACGGATGAAAAGTTTTTCTCTCAAAAAACTTAGGATATATATAGAGTTCGGATGGACTCCTCGGACCCCGAACCAAATCTCCTAATTAATATTCGGTTATGATTGGGTCCTACGTCAGCCTATTATTCAGAGAAGACGGACAGTCAGCGAATTCGAAAAGTTTTTCGCGCAAAGCAGGTCAGCAGTTCTTATGCTAAGGAGCTTTCTACGCTCGACAGCAACAGATCTACGGTTTCACGCTCGCAAGCTATAAGTCTATGGTTTTGCGCCCAGATGCCTTTGTGCTCGGTAGCTTTTATGCTCGAGAGGCCACAATCCTACGACTTTACCCCAGCAGATAACAAATCGATGATCTCACGCTCGGTGGCACTTAGTTTACGCTCAGAAGCAACAGATCCGCAACTTCACGCTCGGAAAAATTTTCTTTTCAGAAGCTACAAATCTAAAGTTCTACGCTAAGGAGCTTTCTACGCTCGACAGCTACGAATCTATGGCTTTACGTTCGACGGCTACAAGTCGAGTTTTACGCCCAGATGCCTTTGTGCTCAGTAGCTTTTATGCTCGAGAGGCTACAAACCTACGACTTCACGCTCAGGAACTACAAGTCTATGATTTCACGCTCGATGGTGTTTAGTTTATGCTCAGAAGCTGCAGACTAATGATTTTACGCTCCATGACTTCCCGCACATCTGAAGGATACGCCGGCAAGATCACGCGTACATCTTAACGGTCCTCAAAAGCGGTCAATTGCAAAGAGTTCACACAGAGGATACTCGTTTTTGACCTCAAGATATCCCAAGTACCCGAAGCATACATAATTCAACATTGAAAAACTACTCTTCTTTATGGGTCAATTCGAAGTTCATCCAGACTCCAGTCTGAATATTTCATCTATCAAGATGGCAACTCAGTTTGCAACCATTTCTTGAACCTGTTCCAAGGGATTTTTGAGAAATCATTCTTGAAGATGATGTTTGAACAAAAAAATTCTATTCATTAGAAGCAGCAGTTCAGAATTCTACGCGGTTCCTCACTCCTAAAATAGCAGGATGGTTCGAACACTCGAATGCTAAAGCGGCTTTCTACGTGTCTATAGTTATACGTAAAAGACAGGACGGGACCTAGCACTCTTTCTAAATAGAGTCGGCGTAAAGAATCAGACGTGTCAAAGCTACACATATTCAGACTTCACAGTAACATATGGCAAGATGATCATATGCACGGAAGAAAGACGATTTTATTAAAAAAGAAAAAATTATGATTACATATGAGGGAAATCCAATCTACAAGGGCTTTTCTTCATTTTCATGATTACATATGAGGGAAATGCCGTCTGCCAAAGACTGCCCTATCGTCGGCTGAAGATCGCACCCGGAATCTATTCTGACAGGTTCTTGCGCGGACGCCAAATCTTCATCTCTCCTCCAGCAGTTGGTCGATTTCCACAACCGACTAGAATGGTGAATGGAGGGAGAGTACGAACTGGGCCTGCCTAAATTAGGCAGATCCCATGCTCCGTGCACCGTAACAGATTGAGTTGAGGTATTTAACCCAACTCAATACCCGAGGTCAGAGCCAGTCGCTGCTCTCACCCCCGGAGGTAACGGGAGAAGGCGCCACTTGCAAGCACCGTGGTGAAATACAATTTTTTGTCTCTCCCGGAGAACCACCATACAAAGTTGATGATTATCCCGAGCAAAGGAGGCTATGATATCCTTCCATGATCCATCGTTGCAAATGAGACTTGCTCGAAGATGCCGTCTTTTTCGGCTCCTTACATGTTGGAAGAACATGGTCTTCTTCTTCCTCAGATTGACCCGACGGACTCCGACGATCATCCTTGTGTGGCGAAAGGGATGTAGGAAGAACAGGTTAAACTCTTCGACCTTTTATAGGCGAGAGAGGTCACACCGGTCCCCAATAAATCTTCCATAAAGTCAGCATCGACCGTTTTAATGCTCCATTCAGAAACATTTCGAGTTACGAGGAGCAGTTCATGCTTCATTCAAAGCGTTCAAAATTTCGAAGAAATTTGAAAGCTTTGAAGGGGGTCTTGTAGAAGCATGAAAAATACGCTGGATAGCTTTACGTAAGATGGTGATGCAGGGCAGCGTAAGCAGGGGACCCCAAGGCTATCAAGAGTGCAACGGAGCTTTTCCGCTTAGCACGGCATAAAATATGATGGGACCATCCGCGTAAATGCAGTATGTCCAGGCCGCTTCAGCGTAGACGGGGTGCTTCATCGCCTCCATGGCATAAAATTCATCCGCTTTCATAGCAGCGTTAAAGCGTACGAGGAACGCTTCGTCTTCCCCGAAATAAACCTGTCAAGTCACGCAGTGAACCTGACATCTGACTCCTAACAAAAAGTGCTGCACGACTACCCAGATGATGGCTGGAAAGATGGCAGACCACTCGGGATGCGCCCCACAGTATGATGGCGGATCTCTGCATTTAATGCAGAGGATTTGATTAAATATCACCGAACCGTCGTTTACTGACATCCCCTCAGCGGAGACTGCTTTTACGCATACAAGGGGATACGCTGCCTTGTTTTACACAGGCAAACATGAGCTGTTTACGCTCCGCGAAAGACAAACAGATTGCCACGTCAAAAGCTGCTCTTCGTACAGGGCTCGAGGCACGTCTCTGCACCGAATGCTCAGAATGGTGGCAGGCCTTCGGAATACGCCTCGGCAATTAATGATGATGGCGGATCTCTGCATTTAATGCGAGAGATTTGATTATATCTCCAAGAGCCGTGATTTCGGCTAAAGACGTCCACATTACCTCGGCTTCTACACCCATTCAGCTTCTATGCTCGGTCGGCTTCTATGCTCATTCGGCCTTCTGTGCTTATTCGGCTTCTATGCCATCAGGCTTCTACGCCTACTCGGCTTCTATGCCTACTTGGCTTCTACGCCATGGTGACAGACATTGGCTTCCATGCCAACCTCTTCTACACGAGGGATACCTACCTACGTAGCTTCTACGCCATGATCTTCATAGCAATTATACGCGTTTTGTCCCTTAGTTGGACCCGCGTCACACGCTCATTCAAAAGGTCATCTATATGCAGGCTTTGGTTATTTTAACCGTTGTGTAAAAAGGTGCTGTACTTTCCACTACTCGGTTTCCATACCGATTGAGTGGTCACTGTCACCAAAACTCTATAAATAGAGACCTCTATCAACAGAGGAACAGGTCGAGACTTTAAAAATCGAACAAGGTCAAAACTTTGAAAGAAGATCGAACCACGGGTCGAGACATAGAAGATTGAGAAAAGATCGAAGAGCCTTTGAGAGAGAGAGAGAGAGAGAGAAGCATCCAGAGCTCAGGCAAAGAGTAGCGATCGATGATATTGGCATCGTGCATCCATCCTCTTTTGCCACCTACGAAGCTGCTTTCCGTCTTCCACGATATTTCTTCACCATCGTGTAGTCCAAGGGCTAAAGTGATTGACTGCAGATCAGACACCTATAGCAATCATCTACCCAGATTAAATAAATTATACTCCTACATCCTCGTATAGGATCAAATTATACAAGTTTGTTTGTAAACCAAAGAAAGCGGGTTTCGTGCAAATCTCGTATTATATACATTTCGTTCTTTCGTTTAATACCACAAACAGATATGACACTGGATTCCTTCACCAATTTTTGATCGTTCAACCTTCAATTTTTTGACCTTTGACCTCTGTCATTAGAGGTCTCTATTTATAGAATTTTAGTGACAGTGACCACTCAGTCGGTATAGAAACCGAGTAGTGGAAAGTACAGCACCCTTTTATACGATGGTTACAATAACTAATGCCTGCGTATAGATGACCTCTTGAGTGAGCATGTGACGCATATCCAACTAAAGAAAAATGCGTATATCTGCTGCAAAGATCACGGCGTAGAAGCTACGTAGGTAGTTATCCTTTGTGTAGAAGAGGTTGGCGTAGAAGCCAATAACTGTCACCATGGCGTAGAAGCCAAGTAGGCATAGAAGCCGAGTAGGCGTAGAAGCCGAGTGGTCGTAGAGGCCGAGTGGGCGTAGAAGCCGAGTGGGCATAGAAGTCGAGCGGGCATAGAAGTCGAGCGGGCATAGAAGCCGAGTGGACGTAGAAGCCGAGTGGGCATAGAAGCCGAGTGGACATAGAAGCCGAGCGGGCATAGAAGCTGAGATGATGTGGACGTTTCAGCCAGAATTACGGCTCTTGGAGATATAATCAAATCTTTTGTATTAAATGCAGAGATCTGCCCCCCCATCCTGCGCATTAAATGCAGAGGCTTGTCTTGAAGATTTATCATCATTCTGCGCATTAAATACAGATATGCACCTCGAATCCTGTACGAAGAGTAACTGCTGACGTGGTGGTCTGTTTGCCTTTTGCGGAGCGTAAGAAGCTCACGTCTGCCTGTGTAAAGCTGGACAGCGTATCCCTTTGTATGCGTAAGAGCAGTTTACGCAAAGGGAATGTCACTAGACGATGGTTCGGTGACATTTAATCAAATCTCCTGCATTAAATGCAGAGATCTGCCATTATCCTGCGCATTAAATGCAGAGGCATGTTTTGAAGGCCTGCTATTCTTCTGCGCATAAAATGCAGAGATATGCCTCGGGCATCTGTCAGTATTCGGCGCATTAAATGCAGAGACGTGCCTCGAGCCCTGTACGAAGAGCAGCTTTTGACATGGCAGGCTGTTTGTCTTCTGCGGAGCGTAAACAGCTCACATCTGCCTGTGTAAAACTAGGCGGCGTATTCGTAAAAGCGGTCTACACCAAGGAACGTGTCACGACCCACACCCGATTTAGGGGCACGAGTGCGTGGGTACGTCCAGCCTACGCCGCAGCATCGGCGGTAGAACACTGTCAAGGTCTTGATACTATCTAGCTAATGTCACGCAAGCATCCAATCTCCATAAGGAGGCACGGATGACACAAATAAGATGAACAAATACTCAATCACAGGATTACAGCACGATAAGATTTCGAAACAGAGATTAAAATTAAACACAACACAAGTCAACAAGTAATATTCTAACTCAACAATATCCAAGTCTCATAAAAATGCCGGAGACAAATCCGGTACCAATAATCTACTGAAAGAACTAACTAAAATATAGTAATTTCCGGCTGGCCTCTCGGAATCACAACTAACTACCAAGTCTGCAGCTACTCACCATATGGTCCATAAAGTGACGGACATCGGTCCTCTAAGGCATAGTCTGGAAAAATATTTCCAGTCAGGAAGGAGCAAAGTACAAATCTCAAATAACAGTTCCATTTAATTGATAATGTCTATAATACAATAAAACATGTCATGCTAGCTACTGAGAAAACAGTAAAATAAATGCAATGGCAATTTAAGAGAGACAGGCAATGTAAAGAGACAGGCAATATAATACAGTCAGTGCATGTATGAACATGAAAGAACAAGGAACAGTATCATATACGGGTGATGTAGTATATGATTTAAATAGGGAACAGAAATCTATTCTAAGTGTTTGAAATAGTAGTTTCAAAATATGATCGGCTTGGGAACATGTACGATAGCTACAGGGCCTGGCTAATCATGGGTGAAGGGCATGATTAACACTTATAATTTTCTATACTACAATAAGAGGTTATGATCACATTTCTTACTAACTACTTCCCCACCCCCAACTAGTACTGTGGATCCAACCATGACAAGTCACGATACACGAGCAAGTCAAGTCTATCATGTACGATGTCTAATATACATGTCGTGTACAATATCAATACGATAATCAAGGTAACATCTCATGACTGCAGATCCAAGCTATACTAGTCCGTGTAGCACAGTGTCAAGGATTCAGATGTAATATTTTATGATTGTTGAACTTATAGAAATTATCAAGAATTGGAAATTATCAGAGAATGTACTTGCCTTGGTCCTTAGCTGGTATTTATGGATGTCCTGTTCTAGAGTATCTCCTGGGTGAAGCAACAGTCCTAAAAACACATCACAATAACACTTGTATCAGGTGCTACCCTAACACATAGTCTATAAACACTGGCCTCAGGCCATGCCAGGCAGGGCACTAGTCAACTAGGGTCATCTAGTAGGGATACGTAAATATACATTTACTCAGAAAATATATATATATCAATTTAATATGTATAATATATATATATATATATATATATATATAAGTGTATATCAGTAGTTTTGTACAAAATACATATAAGTGTATATCAGTAAATAGAAGTATATAGATATATATTTATATGTTATAAATATACATAACACATTTATTCATAACTATATTTAAGAATATACATTTATACATATATATGTACTAGTGAAAAATATATATTTGTTATATATATATGTATCATATATCAAATAAAATATATATACTATATACCTATATACGTATATATATATACCTCAATACACACATACTAGAGTATGCACATACCAATATGTATATAGTACATATATACCGATATAATTATATCCTTCACAAAAATTAGTACATTTTAATACACTAATTTAAGTTATACTAGTATACTTTTATTAAATAGATATTATAGAAATAAATTAATGTATATATATATATACATATATATATACATACCAATTAAATTAAATACATACCCATACATACACTTTAATTAAATACATACTATACTCATACAATTAATTAAATGCTATAATTATACAATTAATTATACATACTATACTTATACAATTAAATATTTACAAAAGAAATAATATACATATCTTTAATTAACATTACTAATGCATTAATATATACATAACCGTATATACGTATGTATATATACATTACACATACATGTGAGAATGGAAGAGGGAGAGGAGGAGCAGCCGCCTGCCGGGGTCGGGGGAGGAAGAGCAGTGGAAAACGGGGCCGGGCTAGGCTGGCCCGCCAGAGACGGGGTCGCCTGGGTGGTTGGCTGCCGTCGGAGTGCACAGTCGCCGGCCGGTGCACCGTTGTGAGGGTGGTTGATGGTTGTTTCCCCCTCCTTTTATAATTTGAATTTCAAATTCAAAATAAAAGAAGGAGAAGAAGAAAGGAAGAAGAAGAAGAAGAAGAAAAGAGAAGAAGAGAAGAAGAAGAGAAGAAGAAGAATCCTACGTTGGAGAGAGGTGGGGGCTTGTGAGGAGGTGGGGTTTTCTAGGTTGTCTAGGGATTAGGGTTGATGTAGATAGGGCATTAAATAGGATGAGGGTGTGGGTAAATCAATGGTGAGGATGCACCCAATTAAATGGGTGGTCCAGATTATTTATGAAGGAAATTTCATGTGGGGAAAAATGCAATTTGGTCCATAAGTAAATAATCTTTCCATTTGGTCTTGGACAATGGGTGATGATACCTACAATTGAATAATTGCAACTTAGCCCCTTAAATTCGGGAAATTGCACAAACGCATAAAATGACGAAAATTTGGCGGGCGATTCGGTGTCCGGTGTTTTGTAGGGTCAGGGGGCGCTGTAAAATCGGTATGGGCTCAATTTACAGGGCACTGGAATTAAATTAGGATTTTAGAATTGGTTTAAATAGTATCCTCAATTTAATTAGAATAAAATGTAAGTTGTGTTCAAGAATTAATTAGGAGTACATGGGGCCAAAATCAGGTCAGGTCATCAATACCAATAATGAAGTAGACTCAGAACAGGATATTACCCTAATTTGGGCCGCAAGAAAAATAGGTCAAGATTGTCCCCAAATTCGATTGGAACGCACAACGATACAAAATAGGGATTATTTAAATTACGTCCGCGACGATTTTTGTGCGGCTAGAAACAATGCACAGGGAGCAAAATTATGAGTTGCAAAAATAGCAGAATGGAAGGTGGGCATGTCTAGGGCAAGATGGCAAAATTTGTTGGAAGACAAAAGTCAGGGTAGCGCTCCAAATATCGAAGCAAAGACAGGGCGCAAAATATTGAATAAAACACGGTAATTAATGAAAATCTCCAAAAATTAAATTATAAATAAAACAATTAATTACATAATTCCACAATTTGGACAGGTGTTCATCTACTGGCTTCTAGGTCAATTCTGCTAGCTAAAAATAAATGAACACTGCATATAATACTATATTTAATTACACATCACACATAATTATTTAATTTAAATATATACTATTCATGCAATTAATTAATTATAACTACAATAATATTAAATATTATAAAAGGTCGAAAATATCCCTGTTTCTGGAACGTGGTAGTGACAAGTCTACCCACCTTAAAAGAATTTCATCCTCGAAATTCAAAATCCTTATAGTAGCATTTAATCAGGCACATTATTTTTCCCTCAAAATTTAAATTCATCATCCATGAAATCCGGTAATAATTCACAATGTCTATTCAAAATTTTCCAAAATTCTGGGATTATTGCATAACCTGAAAAAATCCTCGAAATAGAATCAAAGTCCATTTTTATCAAAAATTTCCTCGAAATTTTTAGTTAATAATTCAGTACTCAGAATTTAATATCCACTCCTCTAACTTGATTTTAATCAATGCACCGATATATAATGTAATCTCGTCCAAAAAGTTTGAATTCAACATTAGTCCATCTATAATTTTATTTCTCGATTTCCTCTTTCCTCAAAATACTTAACAATGCGATACTTAAGGGTTCTCCAATTGCAACATCCAAATATAACATTTTGAAAATTTCCATAACTTGCAATCAAATAATTATAGTGATAATCTCTCTAAAATTTCCAAATTTTATAACCCGTTTAATCATGTCATAATCTTCCTGGAATTAATAAACCATAAATTCTGCCATGTTAATTTCTTGGCCCTTTATT
Source organism: Iris macrosiphon (assembly GCA_036927795.1). Classification (NCBI taxonomy): domain Eukaryota; kingdom Viridiplantae; phylum Streptophyta; class Magnoliopsida; order Asparagales; family Iridaceae; genus Iris; species Iris macrosiphon. Next base: position 123,605,194 of record JAYESA010000019.1, read on the forward strand.
TAAATCGATGCTTATCCTCAAATTTTTAATCATCTTGTTAATCATCTTGTCTCTCCTGTCAAGTCATAACTCCTCTATGAATCTTCGTCATGGTCAAACCCCGATAATCATGGTCTAAAAACCTTCCTACAATTATACAACATGCAATCTAAGGGGAATATATACAGTTATAGTGTCTTGTCATGGTATTGCAGTCTATGTATCAGGGTGTGCTACTAACTACATTATAACAAGGAAATCATACATACAAAATTGTACTAAGGAATCAATCAATTAATCAAATAGATAGGAACAGAAGGAAGGAAAAGAACAGAACTTGCTAACACATTACCTGCAGTATCGGTCTTCTCGACCGTCATCGCAAATACCCGCCCTGCTGGGGTGGTTCCCTTCGCGGGTGCTGAGCAATATACGGTTCCACAGGTAGCCTAACTGGATCTCAATAATCTGAAGCTGCACGCTGGCCGGGAAGATAAGGGGCTAGAAGACAATCCCTTACTCGATGTCCCGCAGCGCCGCAGTACAAACAAAGTCCTAGTCTCGTTCTACAGCTCTTCCAAAGGTGACCTGGCTTCTTACAGAAATGATAAGTCTGCTATGTCTCTCTCGGAGGCTGTTGCTGATTCTGCTGAACATGGACTGGTGCCTGGTACTGTTGTTGATACTGATACGCCCATGGATGTTGTTGGATAGGAACTGGTGCTAGGTACTGTGGTGGATGCTGAAATGTCCATGGTTGTTGCTGAATATGAAATGGTACTTGGTACTGCTGTTGGTGCTGAATACGGGGATGCTTGACTGGTCTTGTGCTATCATTCGTATCTCCAAAAGTATTATGACTTCTCTTAGGCCGGAGAGATCCAGATCCTCTTCTGCAATCTGAGCATCCATCAAGATAGCCTCAAAGGTAGCGGTACGACGACCAGAAGTACGTGACCTAATCTCTCTCGTCAGTTCCTTTCTAAATTTCTGGGCTCGATCTCCTGGGTCTCGAATCATAGATGATGCAAAACGACTCAATCTACAGAATTCTGCAGCGTACTCGTCGACCGACATGTTTCCTTGAACCAAGTCATGAAACTGACTTTCCAAGGTTCCCAATGCCACGTCGGGAAAGAACTTCTCCTTGAAGAGTTCCTTGAAGGTCTCCCAAGTAAGTCCTTGTGCAGTAATTCTCGGCTCTGTGCGATACCACGCGAGTGCGATATAAACATCTGACTGCCCAGCGGCTTCTATCTGCAAGTTCTCTGGAATCTGGGTCAATCGCAGGCTCCTCTCTATATCTTCTAGCCAGTCGTCAGCGTAGAGTATTCCTTCGGTGCCTTTAAACTCTCGAGGCATCATCCTTTTGAAATCCACTATAGTGCCTGATCTCTGCTGTTGCTGGCCAGGAAACTGCTGGTACTGTGCTACTCTCTCCAAAGCTTGGAGAGTCACTTGATGGGCATTCTCCATGTTTTCTTTCATCAGCTCGGTTTGTGCCTGGTGTGCTTCTGCTTGCACCCTCTGGGCCTCAGCTTGAACTCGCTGAGCATCTGCCGTCACTCTCTGGGCATCTACCATGCCTTGGATCAAAGTAAACATCTGCGTTCCGTCAATGGGCAAGCCTCCGGAAATCGGAGTCGGTGGAGGAGGAAGGTTGTCCGTTATAGCTGCGGCAATATTCTGAACAGGTGGAGGAGGAAGATCACCTACGTGTATCGGAGATGTAGGAGGAACTACGGCTGTCTGTCCCTCAGGTGGAGAGGTGGCAGACCCCTCTAAAGCTGATGTTCCCCGCTCTCATAGATCGTATCTTCGGCGGCATCCTGAAGACAGACCCAAAAGAATCAATTCAAAAATGCGATATCATCAAGGAAGGACAGTACAGTTCTAAAGAGGCAACATTCAAGATAAAAGATTGGAAATAAACCCTAGTATGATTGCACAGGTCAAAGGTGCATCTAAGGTTTGATACCTTTATCCCCTAGGTATCACAGTTCTACTACAAGCACACTCACTGCTAGCTTCCTTACCTACTGCAATCGCTGATACTAGTTATCCTTATCACTCAAGTGCATATCAAATGCAACACACTATACTAAGTACTGTTCTCTCTCTAATACAATCCTAGATGAACACCCAAGTCAGTTTGCAGTAAAATTACTATCATGCTCAAGCAACATATCCTTACACATGCATCTCATATACTTATATACTAATATATCTCTCTTACTATAAGACTTTATCCTCCAAACAAAGTCCTCGAAACTAACTCCTCGAATAAATTTTAAAGTAAAATTGCATATACTTTCCTCAAGGTTAAACTTTCAAATACTGAATGAAAATTTTATAAATTCCCAAATCCTTACAGCTTGTCTAGATTCATTGAATTGAATCTGAATCCTCAAGAATAAAATTTTAATAACAATATTTCAACTCCTCAATTTCAAAATCTTTGCAATTCATTGAAATCTACAAAATAAAATTTTAATAACAATCTCAATCTTCTCAGAATTCAAAAATTTGAAATTCATTTTCAATCTTAAATTAAAATTTTAAATCCACACCTTTTATAGTCCAATAGCTCTAATGTTAATCCTTTTCACTGTCCTCATCGACATGCGTCCTCAAATAATACCATAAATTAGTCTATAAATTCACCTTGAAATAAAATCAAACCCTACTATGTAACCAAAATCCTAACTTAATAACTAATCAACAACAATCAAATTCAATATCAATAAGTGAGAATGGACGGAACAAGGGAATGATTTTAAATTAGAATTTAACAAGATTCTCAGGGGTCATCCCAGAAATCTCTCAAGAAATTATGATTGAGTGTTCGCTCTCGTCCTAGTATCCTATGTCCTAGATCCTATCGCAGGCACGCAGTAGTATAACAAGGATGCCACACTACTACGACATCGCACAACTCGCGAAGTCTGACCTGCATGGGCCACCACTAAAAACGTATCACGACCCGCACCCGGTTTAGGGGCACGAGTGCGTGGGTACGTCCAGCCTACGCCGCAGCATCGGCGGTAGAACGCTGTCAAGGTCTTGATACTATCTAGCTAATGTCACGCAAGCATCCAATCTCCATAAGGAGGCACGGATGACACAAATAAGATGAACAAATACTCAATCACAGGATTACAGCACGATAAGATTTTGAAACAGAGATTAAAATTAAACACAACACAAGTCAACAAGTAATATTCTAACTCAACAATATCCAAGTCTCATAAAAATGCCGGAGACAAATCCGGTACCAATAATCTACTGAAAGAACTAACTAAAATATAGTAATTTCCGGCTGGCCTCTCGGAATCACAACTAACTACCAAGTCTGCAGCTACTCACCATATGGTCCATAAAGTGACGGACATCGGTCCTCTAAGGCATAGTCTGGAAAAATATTTCCAGTCAGGAAGGAGCAAAGTACAAATCTCAAATAACAGTTCCATTTAATTGATAATGTCTATAATACAATAAAACATGTCATGCTAGCTACTGAGAAAACAGTAAAATAAATGCAATGGCAATTTAAGAAAGACAGGCAATGTAAAGAGACAGGCAATATAATACAGTCAGTGCATGTATGAACATGAAAGAACAAGGAACAGTATCATATACGGGTGATGTAGTATATGATTTAAATAGGGAACAGAAATCTATTCTAAGTGTTTGAAATAGTAGTTTCAAAATATGATCGGCTTGGGAACATGTACGATAGCTACAGGGCCTGGCTAATCATGGGTGAAGGGCATGATTAACACTTACAATTTTCTATACAACAATAAGAGGTTATGATCACATTTCTTACTAACTACTTCCCCGCCCCCAACTAGTACTGTGGATCCAACCATGACACGTCACGATACACGAGCAAGTCAAGTCTATCATGTACGATGTCTAATATACATGTCGTGTACAATGTCAATACGATAATCAAGGTAACATCTCATGACTGCAGATCCAAGCTATACTAGTCCGTGTAGCACAGTGTCAAGGATTCAGATGTAACATTTCATGATTGTTGAACTTATAGAAATTATCAAGAATTGGAAATTATCAGAGAATGTACTTGCCTTGGTCCTTAGCTGGTATTTATGGATGTCCTGTTCCAGAGTATCTCCTGGGTGAAGCAACAGTCCTAAAAACACATCACAATAACACTTGTATCAGGTGCTACCCTAACACACAGTCTATAAACACTGGCCTCAGGCCATGCCAGGCAGGGCACTAGTCAACTAGGGTCATCTTGTAGGGATACGTAAATATACATTTACTCAGAAAATATATATATATCAATTTAATATGTATAATATATATATATATATATATATATATATATATATATATATATATATATATATATATATATATATATAAGTGTATATCAGTAGTTTTGTACAAAATACATATAAGTGTATATCAGTAAATAGAAGTATATAGATATATATTTATATGTTATAAATATACATAACACATTTATTCATAACTATATTTAAGAATATACATGTATACATATATATATACTAGTAAAAAATATATATTTGTTATATATATGTATCATATATCAAATAAAATATATATATACTATATACCTATATACGTATATATATATACCTCAATACACACATACTAGAGTATGCACATACCAATATGTATATAGTACATATATACCGATATAATTATATCCTTCACAAAAATTAGTACATTTTAATACACTAATTTAAGTTATACTAGTATACTTTTATTAAATAGATATTATAGAAATAAATCAATGTATATATATATATACATATATATATACATACCAATTAAATTAAATACATACCCATACATACACTTTAATTAAATACATACTATACTCATATAATTAATTAAATGCTATAATTATACAATTAATTATACATACTATACTTATACAATTAAATATTTACAAAAGAAATAATATACATATCTTTAATTAACATTACTAATGCATTAATATATACATAACCGTATATACGTATGTATATATATATTACACATACATGTGAGAATGGAAGAGGGAGAGGAGGAAGAAGAACTTACTGTTGGGGTCGGCCGACCGTCGGAGTACGGCAGGAGGATGGCCGGATCTCCGTTGGTGGTGGTGGTGTTGTTGGATGGTAGTTGACAGCGAGAGGGGGAGAGCACAGCCGGAGTCGGGTGGCGATTTGAAGCAGCGAGGAGAGGAAGATCGTGAGGGAGGACGCTCGGGCTCGGCCACCGGAGGGTGGCTGATGGTGGTGGTGGAGATGATAGATGGGCCGCGTCGGGGTGCAGCCGGGGAAAGCCACTGGGTTGAACCGCCGGAGTAGGGGTGCTCCGCCGGAGGGGAATAGATGATGGATGGATGGATGGATGGGAGGAGGAGATGGAGGGATGTGTATGGTGAAGATGGAGGGAGGAGCAGCCGCCTGCCGGGGTCGGGGGAGGAAGAGCAGTGGAAAACGGGGCCGGGCTAGGCTGGCCCACCGGAGACGGGGTCGCCTGGGTAGTTGGCCGCCGTCGGAGTGCACAGTCGCCGGCCGGTGCACCGTTGTGAGGGTTGTTGATGGTTGTTTCCCCCTCCTTTTATAATTTGAATTTCAAATTCAAAATAAAAGAAGGAGAAGAAGAAAGGAAGAAGAAGAAGAAGAAGAAGAAAAGAGAAGAAGAAGAGAAGAAGAAGAGAAGAAGAAGAATCCTAAGTTGGAGAGAGATGGGGGCTTGTGAGGAGGTGGGGTTTTCTAGGTTGTCTAGGGATTAGGGTTGATGTAGATAGGATATTAAATAGGATGAGGGTGTGGGTAAATCAATGGTGAGGATGCACCCAATTAAATGGGTGGTCCAGATTGTTTATAAAGGAAATTTCATGTGGGGAAAAATGCAATTTGGTCCATAAGTAAATAATCTTTCCATTTGGTCTTGGACAATGGGTGATGATACCTACAATTGAATAATTGCAACTTAGCCCCTTAAATTCGGGAAATTGCACAAACGCATAAAATGACGAAAATTTGGCGGGCGATTCGGTGTCCGGTGTTTTGTAGGGTCAGGGGGCGCTGTAAAATCGGTATGGGCTCAATTTACAGGGCACTGGAATTAAATTGGGATTTTAGAATTGGTTTAAATAGTATCCTCAATTTAATTAGAATAAAATGTAAGTTGTGTTCAAGAATTAATTAGGAGTACATGGGGCCAAAATCAGGTCAGGTCATCAATACCAATAATGAAGTAGACTCAGAACAGGATATTACCCTAATTTGGGCCGCACAAAAAATAGGTCAAGATTGTCCCCAAATTCGATTGGAACGCACAACGATATAAAATAGGGATTATTTAAATAACGTCCGCGACGATTTTTGTGCGTCTAGAAACAATACACAGGGAGCAAAATTATGATTGCAAAAATAGCAGAATGGAAGGCGGGCATGTCTAGGGCAAGATGGCAAAATTTATTGGAAGACAAAAGTCAGGGTAGCGCTCCAAATATCGAAGCAAAGACAGGGCGCAAAATATTGAATAAAACACGGTAATTAATGAAAATCTCCAAAAATTAAATTATAAATAAAATAATTAATTACATAATTCCACAATTTGGACATGTGTTCATCTACTGGCTTCTAGGTCAATTCTGCTAGCTAAAAATAAATGAACACTGCATATAATACTATATTTAATTACACATCACATAATTATTTAATTTAAATATATACTATTCATGCAATTAATTAATTATAACTATAATAATATTAAATATTATAAAAGGTCGAAAATACCCCTATTTCCGGAATGTGGTAGTGACAAAAATGGCAGTAAATGACAGCCTGGGTTGCAATACCGCGCCATCATTATAGCCGTCGC